>OLKM01001318.1:53546-98546 GCA_900291075.1 Melanogrammus aeglefinus | reverse complement strand
AAACAATGTGCAGATGAACAATCTAATAAGGAACCCCACATCATTTTAAATTGTACACAGAACCACCTTCCTGATGATTACCTATGGGCTCTGCATGTTGGCTTATTCGTTGTCTTTTAATAGATTACGATAAGTAAAGTAGTTGATGTGTTTGATATTTTGATTCTATATTCACTTGGATGGATGAGTCCCGATACAATCAACACCTAAATATGTTGCATTTATTTTGTTGACTATGACAGTAGAATAAAGTGCAGTATGTTGTACTTCACATTAAATATTGGTAGAGAGCTGCACTGTCGCAGGGCTGTCACAGAGGTGCACCAGCTGTTGAAGAAGCTACCTTCCAACGGGGATTAAAAGTCTGTTTCCACCACCTAGCTCTCCTGAGCTATCAAGACATTAGCAAGGATCCAGGGGGTCGTTTCTGGTTTGTGTTGAAGCAGCCATATGGATATATAGAAAATATAGAATGATTTTTTTTTAGAATAAAAAAAGGATAGGATCACTGAATGCGTTGGCTCATGCAGGTGCTGATCATCACATCTACAATTTGCTAAAATCTGGTGCAATGTATCTCTCCTTGCTGTAAACAAGGTTAATGTTTATTTTGTACATTGTCCCTGTTCAAATAATGTAACATTACACACCGGATGTTGGCCACGTACTTCAGCTGCAGCCTATACAGGCGGACGTCAGTGTGTCTACCCGTCACGACCAACGGCCGGGGTCGGACTCTGCAGGAGTCTCACCATGACCTGCAGTGGACCCACACACTGATGCAAAGGCCACACACTAATGCAACATGACAGCCAATGCCACACCCCAGCTCTGGCTCCACTGGCCACTGAGAAACAATGGAGCCCACAGCGTCCATACATATTTGATTGAATATGGGACAAGATAACATATTTGGTTCAATTTTGTTATTCCTCATTAGCCTACTGTTAAATATCGAATGGTTTCCTGTGAGCCCTAGAGAGCCCCTTTAACACAAACCGGATTGTATATATTTATTATTATTATTATTATTATTATTATTATTATTTATTATTATTATTATTATTATTATTATTATCATAAACTAACATGTTTAAAACAATCTGAAATAAACAATTTTCATCAATGTTTTTGTTGAATAAATCACTGTTTAAAATTATAAATATATTATTGGTGGATGTGCGTTATCTGAATTAACGCTTTTTTAATAAAGAAATTATTATAGAAAATGGATCAAAAATTTTGATGCTTAATTTTGAAAAAATGATCATAAAACTGGGGTGCATTTGGCGATATTTGTGCGTTTTAAACATGTTTTTCTGTGACTTATCATCCCTCTATAGCGTTGTTATTATTTATCTGGTATCTAGTCTGTCCACAGTCACCTTGACGACATTGGCCCAATGACAGCCCACGCGCACTTTCGGCCAGCCAATAGCAGGCGTTCCTCAAAGCTGCATGTCATTTATGCGCCGCATGCAACCCGCAATGTTTTGTTTCTCTATTTGAAAGCATCGCTATACAAATGGAGAAATTATCGAAAGCCTACACAAGTATGCGTTGATCAGGACTACCTTGTGAACACCGCGTCTACCGTACTGGAACGAAAAATAAGGGATTTCTCTTCAGGTACTACTTGATGCTTTCCTGGGTTGGGATTTTCTCCCCGGTGACAGAGACAATCTCCGCACATCTTCACTGGCCCTCTCTTCCCTACCATGGCCCTGGTGACGCTGCAGCGCACCCCCGTCTCTAACGCAGCATCCTCGGCTAGCATCAGCACCAGTAACACCGGGGAGGTGAGTGGACCGCACAAGCGCCAAGTCATCTGGGCAAGTCGTGACTCGTCGTTACTAACAGAGAATAAACATCCCATTTGGAAATATCCTTCTGTCGGCGGGTGTGATCTATACAATAGAGTTTGATACCACAGTAGGGGCACACATGTTCAACGACAAGAAAAAGGGCGAATTGTGCACCGATTTGGCAGCAGGAAAATTATAGTGTGGCTTTTAAACAGAATTATACCAAGAGAGGAACTACCAAAACAAAGTGGCAATTACCTTCTGCGACATTGGGTGAGTTGCCCTAATTAAAAGACAGCCCAAAAGTAAAAAAAAAAAAAAAGAAAAAAAAACCTCGTCCCCGTTTCCCTCAGTCAATGCAACGTTTACGTCACCGTTGAAATAAGTAGTAAGCTGCAATGTCCAGTAAAGTGCGCCCAGGTGATGTCATGATCTGTGGGCTAGAAGAGCGTTCTGCTGAGTAGCCATATGCAGGTGACGGGTTCAAGTTTCTGCGTCACGTGGACCGTGTAGCAGATAGGAGTTTGGACACTGACCATCGATAGCCACTAGGTGGCGCCCATACATTCCACCTTGTGTGCATCACAGCCCTTGTAGCGTTTGCATCCACTTCGCCTTGTCATCAAGCATGTATTTCCAGACCATGTAATCCACCAAACGACAATGTACAAAGTCAACACATTTGATATTTGATGCATTTTCCATCTGCCATAAAATCGTATTAAAAAAAGAAGAAAAATAAATTAGATTGTAAAAGTATTGGGTTTTATTGCCAGTCTATTTTCATGGAGATAACAAGTATGGCATTTGGTAATGCATGCTTATTATGGTAGGATAATATTCAGTTTGAAACAATTTTCTAAACAGCACAGTGGTGAATGTATTAGTTGATAGTCCGATAGTCCAAACCAGACAATTTTCCTGATTGTATATGTGCTAATTATCCACATTATCCATTGTGCGACAATGTGTAACAGCTTTGATCACACTGTATTACTTTGTAACACAATGTTTTTACTGTTTTTTTCAACATTGAACCATTTTTTAAGCAATAATCACATATATAAGTGCACATTACAACTACACCCCACGACGAGTTGTAAGTCCTTCTTACTTACTTCATACTACTACGTGAGCTCACGTGCTGGGCTGTTGGCGCCATGTGAACCATCAATGTCAACTAAAAAATATTATAAAATAGCTTTGCTCAACCTCATGATTAATGATTAAATATCCCTGGCCTCTTTAGGGTTTTGGGAATGATGACGACCAGACAAATAACCAGAGGTAAGCTTGAATTTAATTGTTTAATTTAATTGAAGTTTGGTTATATAAAATCTCCCGAGCCAGAGTTGGAAGCTTTAAACTTTGCCTTACAGTCAAGTGTGGGGGTCCTGATTACAGACATCTGCATTCAGTTTCCTCCCACCCATCTAGTGTTCAGAACCAAGATGGATGCTAGGTGAATAAGGCCCATTGTCGAGTAGGAGGTAGCAGGGCAGCTGATTGGCCGAACACGAGCTGGGAAGGAGAGATAAGCTTCTGTCAGTGGGTAGCAGTCACAGCAGAAGAGCTGAGATCCTTCAGAGCCAATGAGATCTGGACTTCTGATTTATTTCTACTAGGAAAGGTCACGCCGAGAGAAGATTGCTGTAGTTCAGTTCTTAAACTGTTATGACCGTTGCTAATGTAAGGTTTGCCACCGTTAACACTGACGGCAGAATGTCTTTCGGAGGAATTTAGAGATGTCCAATAGGCGAGAGCCATACTTTAGGACACATGAATCAAGTGTCTGTATTTTCCTTTCCTTGCATGTTAGGCCCAAAGGGTTAGGTTTAAGTAGCTGGTATGTGTTTGGACTTTGCACCCTCCCTCTCCTCAAATGTTATCTCAAGTTTTGAAAAGTTATATTGAAACTAGTTTGAATTGGATGTGTTTGTTTTCGAAACAGTGCACATATGCACTCTCAAGAAAACAAATTAGAATGAAAATGTAAAAAATTCCACAGAATTCCAACAGAATACTTCGAGGACAGTTCTCTTGACAGAGAGAGATCCGTTGCCCTCCAAGGAGAATGCAATTTTTAGTGATGCGCTTTTTTTCTGACCAAGGACAGGTCATGTTCCGAGGCCAGTCCAGTCCACACCACGCTTTCGTTGTTTCTGTACCGGGTAAAGCCAAAGCACAGTAAAGCCAGACGCTCTGACAGTGAACCCCACCTGCATGTGTTCCACAGCCTCCTCCAGACCAGCTTCGTCATGGTCAAGGGAGCCGCTCTCTTCCTGCGGCAGGAGGGCTGTGGGAACCGACCTCCGACCCCAACGCACCACTCGTTCACAGGTACGGTACGGTCACCCACAGGCCTCCCACTGAAACACTGCAGTATGGACCTGCGAATGATTACAGTGTCTCCCTTTCCAGCTTGGAGAAATGGAAGTGTTGCAGGAATTTCTGGGACTTCTGTAACTTCCTGTTGTATATCATTTCAGGTGACTTAATTCAACACCTGGAAGTCATGATGAAGATGCTTCGCTCTGAAGATAGCGTTAGACTGGTCAGTATGACTCAGACGTGCCCTCAAACCTCAACAAACCATCTCTCTCTCACTTCGTGTTATGTTGCTGGTACCCGGGTCCCAGGCAGACGTTAACGTCGTGACATTCAGGTGCTTCTCGTCTGCGACGTGCTCGACCCCACAGGGGTTCCCCTCCGGGTTAACGTTGCGTTTCCGTTGCAGGCCGTTCGCTTAGAGAGAGGCTGGACGGAGCGGGTGCGCTACCTGCTGGTGGTCTACACACACGGCTGTCAGGACGCAGAGGAGAACATGCTGCTGGGCATGGACTTCCTGTCGGATACGGACAGGTAGGGGACCCCTCCCCCGCCCCGGCCATGCCCGTCTTCCGATTGACCCTTTCAGAAGGGTTTCCCGATCGATACATTTTGTTTGTTTGGATTGATCCCAAGGGACATTGTGTGTGTGTGTCTGCCGTTGTCCCCGACAGTAAGACGTGCTCCGTGGGGCTGGTGCTGCCGCTGTGGAGCGACACGGCGGTCCGCCTGGAGGGGGAGGGGTACGTGGCGCCCTGCTGACTGGAGAGACCTGTCACCACGGCAACGCAATTTCTTTTTAAACAAAACAAATGAGAGCCGACGAGTCGAACAATTGCCTATTACTTTGAGCAAAAAAGGCTACCTTTGTTTAATTTTCATAATTAAAGTTCTGTATAACAAAATACCTTTTGGGCGAGGATGCGCTAACATTTCTTTATCACATGCCATGAAATAAGGATTAGGACTGGGCTGTTTTTAGTTTGCCTTCAGTTTGAAAGCAGCTGAGTAAATTGTGTGTGTGTGTGTGTGTCAGTTTAGTTATTGCTGAGCTGGTGGAAAGTATGTGTGTGTGTGTGTGTGTGTGTGTGTGTGTGTGTGTGTGTGTGTGTGTGTGTGTGTGTGTGTGTGTGTGTGTGTGTGTGTGTGTGTGTGTGTGTGTGTGTGTGTGTGTGTGTGTGTGTGTGTGTGGGCTGGAGGAATGTTCTAGTCTCTGGTGTTATGAATGGGAGCCCAGGCTGGTGAACTAGCCCCTGGGCTTTGTGCTGTTCACACACTCTGACTCAGCTTTATTTCGATTTCCTTTTGACTTTAAATTTTCAAAGAGATTAGTTTAGTTAAAGATTCAAAAAGGTCATAAAAACTCCACAGAATATCATAGAGATGAACTGGCTTCCACAGAATAGAAATTTACACGAAAAGTTTCTCTAAACACACCATACAGTTGCCCTGTATTTTTTTTTTGTAAAAACTCCACTTTATTTTATTTCAGATATAGCAAACATTTTCTCACACCTAGCTCGGTAATCTGGTACTTTCGTTTGCGATAGTAACCTTGCACCTCGCCCAATGGAGGGCCGGACAGCCCCTAACCTCTGCCCCTGTCTCTGCCCCCCCCCCCCCCCCCCCCAGAGGATTCAGTGTAAGCACCGCAGGGGGGCGGTGGCACCTGTTCAAGCCTGTGTCTGTCCAAGCCATGTGGTGAGTTGCGGGTGTCTCTGTCTCTCGTGGAAGTCCTTCTCTTGTGGTTGACTTGGATTCCCGTGTGTCTCATGGTGTTGAACCTGACTGCTGTGGTGTACACCGACAGACCATGAATGAAATGTTGTGCTTGTCGGTCCTTGTTGTATCTTTCTATACTGTTCTCTACCAACTTCCACATGGTTCTCCCAACCATGCACTTAACAAATTGCAGTGGGATGGCTTTTGAAGTGGATATATATCTAAGTTGGTTTCCAAAGTAAATGTTCCTTAGTGTTTGTAGTTTACAGTCCAATTGGTGGGGTGTTGGAAACACGGCAACCATTTTCTTGATTTAGACATCAGGTGGTGAAGGAATCCTGATAATTTGGCAATGTGTTGAACCTGGTGAAGTCTTACACTTTAAACCAATGGTTGAAATCAACATCCTATCGCTGCGTGGCTTGTCTGTCTAGTTTCTCTGCCTAAAATGGCTGTCCCTCTTTGTGTACACCTCCTTCTGGTGTTTTCTACAGTGTTTTTCCAGCTCTGCCCACACTGGGAAGAGGTGTAGAAGAGGGGCGGACATTTTTATGTAATGTTTGTCGGACTAAACTTGGGACAAGCCATGACACAAAGGTGAGAGTTTACAGCTCATTTAAAATCTTTTCCAACTATTTATTACAATCTGGTAGTCAGACAGAAAGGTGTCTGAATAGTCCAGAAAGTGTAATTGCAATATCAGGAAACCAATCAATTTCAAAAAGTCATATTTCAAAACAGGTTGTGCCAGGGATCTGAAAATCGGACCTGTTCTTTAATAATAATCAAGTAAATAAGTAATTGTACCTAAAGTAAAGACGTGGCTGGCATCCCTCACAGCAACACAGCTCCTCGCAATCACATATGAACTTATTCGTAATGTTCAGATATGAACAGTACGAAACGCTGCTCCCTTTGCACTGATGTCGATCAGAACCTTTTGGCGATGTTGTCTACATCCACGTGCACTTATGGAAACATCCCTTTGTTAAACTACCATGAAGCTCTGAATATCATCCATCCAATCCCCAATGGGGACACGGTGTCTCTCTGCTCTGCGTCTCCCAGGTCCGCCCTGCAGGTCCTCCACAAGGCCCAGGAGGCGGCCTGCCGCTACCACCACTACCCGGGCAGTGGGGCCCTCGCCTGGACCGGCTTCTACGACAGCCGCGTGTCCTCGGAGCAGAGCTGCGTCAACGAGTGGAACGCCATGACGGATCTGGAGTCCATACGGCCGGAGTCACCCGCCATGGCGGTGGACCAGTAAGACACACACACACACACACACACACACACACACACACACACACACACACACACACACACACACACACACACACACACACACATACCATACAGCATCCACATCGCATGCACGCACACACATATACACACATGCATGCACACACGCACGCATGCACGCACACACACACACACACACACATGCACACACGCACGCACGCACGCACGCACGCACACACACACACATGCCATACATGCACGCACGCACGCACGCACACACACACACACACACACACACACACACACACACACACACACACACACACACACACACGCACACATACCATACGCTCACATTTTGTTTCACAAACATTTGACTGTTAATACATCTTCAATGAGCGGATCATGGATCAGTTCATAAGATAATAGTAGGCCGATAGCATTTAAACCTTCATTCCAGAATTATTGCATGGGCTCATTGAAATAATTGGCAGATGGAGTAGAACCTAGACAAACACAGTAGACCAACTGTCTTCACGAGTAAGCTGTGAGTGTACTGAATAACACTTATGACGTTATGAGTGCTGTTGATGGATGACGACCAGTGTCAGTGCTGGGGATCGTAGTATTGAGTTTTTGGTGTTCAAATCGGACTGGCTTGAAGATGTAATGCTTTGATAACTATTGTATGATTCACATTGGGTTATTTTTGTCCACACTTTCATCCACTATTCTGCTTGTGTGTTGCACTGTGATGCTCACCACAGGCCCACCGAAAGGGAGAGGACAGAGTGTTTGATCAAAGCTAAGCTACGTAGCATCATGATGGACCAAGACCTGGAGAATGTTACATCTAAAGAGGTACATAGCAACAAAATACTTGTTGTTGTTGTTGTTGTTGTTGTTGTTGTTGTTGTTGGTTGTTGTTGTTGAACGGATGTAGTGTCATTGCGATGCTTCAACTGCTACACGCATCAGGACATAACATAGTCTTAGTCTTTTAGTGTTGTGTTGTAGTAATTGATGGGGTCGCCCCATGTATCCACCCACAGGGATCCAAGCTGACTTTATTTCCCAGAAAAGCACTGGGCTCCCTGAGTCTGAAGTCATTTGGGGGACACACAGCGACCTGCATCTTCCATGATCCACGTGTTTCTTACCACTGAAATTCAGTTCCCTCAAACTGTATAAAAAAAACACATCATAAAATAATAGGGTTAATCAATAAATATTGAATTTAAGTACAAAATTGCTTTCACTCAATTAAAAAATCCTTTCAATTTGCAGTTATAGATAAAAATATTACTACTGTACTATATAACGGTTAGGTATCAATATGAGCGCGAAACTATATTATGCAAATCTGCTTTTTGAAACCTTCTGTTTGAAACATGCCTCCTCTCTGTCTGCATGTGTGGTGTTGTGATTCAGATCCGCAGCCTGCTGGAGCAGCACATGAGCTGCAGCCTGAAGGAGTACAAGGAGTTCATGGATAAGGAGATGCTGCTGGTCTTGGGCCAGCTGGACAAAGCCACGCTCATCTTTGACCACCTCTACTTGGTGAGAACCCTACTGGCTGCATCATCGAAACGTAAATGCCATAGTTATGCTAGTTTGTTGAGGTGCTGCTGTTAGCACTATGTTAAGTTTGACCAGCGCAATGCATCTGTTACTATGAAAGGTTTTCAACGTAACCGTTCTTAACGTTTTTTTTCCGTTCATACAGGGATCAGAGTGGAACGCCTCCAACCTGGAAGAACTTCAAGATTGTGGGTAAGCAAGTGGTTTCACAATCAGAGATCTATCTTTACACCTGTAAGGGCATTGTGCTTGACGATCACTTTAGCATTAATAGTTTGATTTAGATGAAGGTTCAATTCACCAAAGTAGTTTATGAAAGCAAAGCCAACTCACAGGATTGTAAAGATTGATTAGAAAAATGGCATTGACTTAGTGTGTGCCTGCCTGTGTGTGTCTGTCTCCCAAGGGTTGGGTACATCTTAAACGTTGCTCGGGAGATTGACAACTTCTTCCCGGGGATGCTGTCCTACCACAACGTGCTGGTCTACGACGAGGAGTCCACGGACCTGCTGGCGCACTGGAACGACACCTACAGCTTCATCGCCAAGGCCAGGTGAGAGCTAACATAATGGTCCCCAGGGGACATGGGTCTCCAGCACTCATTGCTTACAATTATTACAATTACAATTATTCATCTTTAGTATATAAAAAAACCCTAATAATAATTATATTGTTAATTTGTCAATTAAGAAATGTATTAATTAAAACGTAAATAATAATAACAACACCGAACCAAATCAATGCTTTTGTTTTCATGGCCCACTCCATTCATTCATCTGTAGCTTGCCCAATGTAAATTCTGTACCCGATTCCTAGAACATGACACAACAACAAAGCAAAAAATACATTACCCACTCCCAACGCTAGGTTCCTCCATTCACCAGGACCGGTTGGACGTTGTACCACCCGGATCTACCTAGCAACGTAACACAAAAATACCCACAGGATCTCACACATCTCTTCCTTCCTTGCAGGAAGAACCATTCCAAGTGCCTGGTGCACTGCAAGATGGGCGTGAGCCGCTCAGTGGCCACAGTGGTGGCCTACGCCATGAAGGAGTACGGCTGGGCTCTGGACGAGGCCTTCAACTACGTCAAGCAGAAGCGCGCCGCCGCCCAGCCCAATGCCGCCTTCATGCGGCAGCTGGCGGAGTACGAGGGGATCCTGAACCCCAGGTGAACACGTGACCCCCCCCCCCCCCCCCCCCCCCGCGCGGTGGGGACAGGGAACCTGACGTCACTCCATTTCACACTGCCTTTTCCCAAATGACTCTAAAGGTGACATATTATACCACCAGGTGTGATTGGGATAAGCCGTTACAAGCCGTTTTGGAAATCTGCCTCTCATCACAAGTGGGCGTGTCCATAGATGTGTGCTGGATAGATCAGCCTACCAGCCTTCCCAGTGGACCGTAGCAAACGTTGCTCATCTATCCGTCATACATCAAGATGGACATGCCCACTTGTGATGTCAGAAGAGGCAGATTTTCAAAACGGCTTGTAAAGTCTAATCACACTCACACCTGGTGGTATAATATGCAACCATTAAGTGTTTTCCGGTTGATATGAATGTGTTATTGTTTAATTGTAGGGGTATTTTAAATGACAAAATTTTGAAATGATCCAATCTTTTTCACTGGTCATTTTTCAGAATGATTCCATACTCAAAGTTCCTGGAAAAAGCTAGTGTTGTATCTTCAATGGTCCCAACTCAGATTTTTCACGTGGACCTTTGTCTAGATTTACCTCAACATGGATCTAAGCGCAGAGATGTTAAATGAACTTGACGCAGTCATGAGGTTTACCTCTCAAGAAAGCTCCTTTTATTTTCAAACAACACACACCAACGTTTAATCATAAAAGTGCCAGTGTAAACGCAACTTCATCGACAACTGGTTGGACTAGACCAGATTCAACCTCTTCAGCCTGACGTTTGAGTCACCAAAACAGCAACATCTCACATCCCAAGCTTACAAATGAATCAGCTAACCCAGTTGTTCTCAACCTTTTTGGAGCAAACGCCCCCCTGACCTTACCCTGACCCCCCCCCCCAGGTAGGAGGCTGGTTGGATAAGAAAAAGCACGACCACATCAGCATTGGTTGTAATGTATTTTTTTTAAATCAAAAGGAACATTAAATGTAGGCTACAAGACGTGTCAAGAAAAATCATGCGCACATCACGTGAACAACATATGCACGTCACCTGAATAATCAAGGGAACAGTTAACTATCACGAACCAATCATGAAACAGATCGTGCGCGTGAGTCCTAATTAGGTATTCTAAATGCAACAGTCTATTTGTGGAGAGTACGGAGCAGCTGGAACTGAACAACAGCAAGAGGAATGACGAAAACGGGCTACAAAAACAAAATTAGTGAGAGCCCTGTGCTTAGTGGACTGCTGCCAGCATCTTGACGTCTGGACATTGTGAGGTCAACTTCAACCGGAGAGCGCCAGAGCTAACCAGGTCTAGGCGGTTGCGGTACTTTGACTGCATGTGCAGAGCTTCGGCTGAAGCCCTGCTCCACAAGATAGGATGTGGGGAAAGCGAGGAGCAAGGTGGACTCTCTCCCAAAACTGAGGGAAACGCTGGCCAACCCGAGGTACGGAACGTTGACATTGCCTCTGCGTCATTTTGGAGTTCAATGAAGCTTGGATAGCCTCCTCACTGCTGGCAGCATCGTGTTGGAGCGGCTCCATCACCCAATCGGGGACGGCTAAACTGATCCAGATCTCTGAAACTGACCTCCATATGCCTTGACTGCCTTCAAGTGGTCCGTGTAAACCAGCAGATGGCCATCAGTCAGTTCATCCAACACCTGAATGTAAGTACAATAAGTTATTTTATTGGTGTGTAGCCTAGGTTATTTGGACGCCTGCTCAAATTTCTTCCTAACAGCTCCATCTTTGCGAGAAGACTGCGTATGGTGGCCCTCGAATGGATGAGAGTCACACCATCCCCCTGGAGCTTCAGCGACACCTCGTTCATCTTCCCAAAGAAGTCTGAAAGATAAAAGACATCGTGGCGGCAGGACCATAGTTGATCTTTCAAAGTCGCATCGGCCTTCTTCAGGAATTCGAGGACCAAGTCAACAGCTCACACAGCCTGGCCAAGCAGTTCCCCTTGGAGAGCCAGGAGCCGTATGAAATAGCAGGCGCTGAAAAGACTCCTTATTAGCTCCACAAAGCTGCCTAAAGAGCCGGTCATTAAGAGCACAGGCTTTTATTTTATTGATGGATTTGACCGCTACATCAAGGGACCGATGGAGTGAGTCAGAGATAGTTTTGCCACCAAGTTGTGACGGTGCAGTACACAGTGCACGGTAAGCACATGTGGGACCTCTTCCTTCAGGAGTGTTGCAAATCTGCAGTATCTCCCGACCATAGCCGGCGCTCCGTCCGGGGCACAGGCGATGATTTTCGTCACCGGGATGGCCTTCTCCTGCAGGAACTCAGTCAGGGCAATGAAGATGGTCTGCCCTCGTTTGTCAGTGGTGAGATACTTCCCAAACAAGTCCTCCTCCTTGAGATCCCCCCCAGACAAATACCTAGCATTTCCCATTAATAGGGCATTGTTGTCGGCAGTTGTTGTCTCATCAAGGTGGATGCTGAAGGGACACCCGTGTAAGGTGGCACGCAGCTGCTCCTCAGTGTCAAGCGACATCTCCCGTATGCGTCAGGCCACAGTATCATTGCTGAGCAGGATGGCCTTGATGACTGGCGCAGCGGTCCCGCTCCATGACTGTGGAGATAGCCTCTTTTATGGCTGGAATTACCAGAGACTCACCTACAGTGAACGGTAGGCCAGACTTAGCAATTAATAAAGCTATGTTATAAAACGCCAACAACCCGCTTTCACTTTGATTGATGTTCCTGGCGAACAGGGTGCTGACTGTGGGACGCCTTGAATGCTGATCCCTCAGAGACTTGAAGCAGGCCAGATCTTTGGATGCCTTGTCAGGATGTTTTTTAAATAAATGTTCCTGTAACCAAGGCACATGGGTAAACTACTGTTTATGGGTGAAGTAATAAATCCATAATTTATGTAATTACCATTGTACTGTCTGCACTTTTCTTGCTATCCGCCATGTTTGTTTGTGTTGATGTTTTTGTTGGAACTGTTAACCAGCGAACCTGGGTAAAAAAAAAATACTAAAACAAATGTAAAAAAAACTCACGTTCCCAGCGCCCGCCTGGGTTGCGCGAACCCCCCCCCAGGGGGCAGGTACCGACCCCGTTGAGAAACCATAAGCTAACCCTTTTCTTCCCGCCCCAAAGCAAGCAGCGGCGCAACAAGGGCTGGCGGTCGGAGACGGACCCGGAGACCTCCGACGACGGGCAGGCGTCGGGCGGCGACGCCCTGGAGGTCTCGGGGGAGGAGACCCCGGTGCTCACCAGCTCCTCCCAGGAGGAGGAGGAGGCGTGGGGCTGCTCCAGCGGCATGAGCCTGGAGGTGGAGCCCCTGGACCCCCTCAACTACAACTACTACTTCCGGCGGCTGTCGGACTCGGCGCTGGAGAGCGGCCCCTCCACGCCGGTGCGGGGCCCCCCACTGCTCGGCATGGAGCGCATCTTCATCGAGATCGAGGATGTGGAGCGCGACGCCCTGCTGGAGGATGAGGGCTTCCCCGTGGCCCACCTGGCGCCGGCCGGCGAGGGCACGGCGGCGCAGACCTCCTGCGGCCGCCTGGACCCCATGGAGGACGTGAGGCTGCGGCTGGAGTTCAGCACCCTGGAGGAGGAGGACGAGGAGGAGGCGCAGAAGGAGGAGGAGGAGATGGCCGCCTTGGCCCGGGGGACCGGGACGGCGGCGGCGGGAGGGGGGGAGTCGGAGGGCCGGTTGGGCCTGGCCAACCTCAACACCAATAACAGCAACCGTCTGGCCGGCAAGCGCAGCTGCCCGGCCGCCTTTGACGTGAGTACAGCCCAGCTAGTCCTGGTTCTGCGTGGTTCTATGTATACTAGTTCTATGGCATTCCTGTGGGCCCTCCTACTCCCTTCATTCAAACAGGCCCTCAAAACCGACCTTTTCAAGATTGCTTTCACCACATAACATCCTTCCCTTGTCTCCCCTTCCTCCTTTTTTTTGCTGACTATTTTATTTTATCCTATTCTGTCTTTTATTCAAACGCATCATGGGGGAGCTGTTATTGTAGTGAGCCAAAATAGAAACTGGTTAGAGTACTACAAGCAACAGCCCGATCAACACGCACACAACCTCCACGTTATACACCCTGTGGCTGACTGCGTGTTTTCTCCCCCCTGGGGGCTGCAGGACAGCCTGGGCTCCCAGAACCCCTTCAAGGTGAAGCCGTCCTACCAGTCGTGCGCCGAGTGCCTGCGCCTCCCCCAGGGCTGGCTATGCGACCGGCCCGGGGCGGGGCGCACCCACCGCCTCTACACCTCCCGCCACGGCGCTGTGCCCTCCATCACGCTGGACCCCCCCGGGACCACCACCACCACCACCTCCTGCTCCGCTGCCGCGCCCATCTCCGTCAGCTGCACCCTGCCCTGCGGCCATCGCTGCAGATGCGCCACGTGCATCCAGGGCGTCTGCGTTTCGCCGGCAACGGCAGCAGCAGCAGCATCAGCATCTGCCAACAGACGCGTCGTCCCGGCCGGAGGTCCCTGACGGAGAGCAGGAGATCCAGTACGAGGGGGAGGAGGGAGGTTCAGGCCGCACGGAGCTGGCTGGCGACCGGCTTGTGTGTGTGGGGTCAGCGGCGCACTCCGCCCTCCAGGACGGCTCCCTGTCTTGTTCCCTTGTCAAGTAGAGCCCACTGGGTGTGAGCGTGTGGGTGTGCATGTTGCCACCTTGAAGAGACACATTTTCTCAAAACTTTGATAGCGGATGAGAGCGTTTCCTTGGCCTCCCGACGACGACAGAGAGGCTGAACGTTCCTGGCTGTAAACTGGATACGTATACTGTGTACAATACGTTGAAAAAATAAGTAGTCCAAATTCTGTGTAGGAGCGGCGTTGAACTGCGAGTCCATCCCAGCATCGCCAGTGATCTGTGATCATCTAGTCATTCCCAGACGCCCTCATCCTTCTCCATGAGATGTCAACCATTCGACAAAGGTTCCTCTTGTGTCTAAGCTTTCTGTGTGGCTCTCAGGCGGCTCCTTCCGTCGATGTATCAACTGTGATCGCGTGGTACGTCAACAACCCGATAAACTTGAAAATAAATCCAAATTGGTCTGTAAGCTATCGAACACGGTGTCGTTGCGGGCCCCGCCCGGGGGAAAACAGGGGACGTAATCCTTCATGTGGTATTGTCGACCGATTGCAGTGAGCAGTGCATTGTGGGACATGTGGGAGTGGTTGGTTCGTTCATCTGAGCGCCCTACACACACTGAGGCGATGGAAGAGTGGCGAACTCGCCAATTTAACTTTGCGTTTGAAGTATATTGGGACTCTTGAATACCGCGAGTTGTGTTACCTCTCCTAAGTAGGATATACTTATGGGGGAAAGCTGCTTGAGAAAGTTGGCTTCACTTCACGTTGAAGTGGATTTTTTTTTCCTAATTGAAATATTGACTATTGTCATGTCGCCATATCCCAGATGTTAATTCAGTAGTGAGCACGCCATGATGATCCTCATCATGTTTCTTTTGTACACCTTGATAATTCACTTATATCCTTGCATCATATGCATGCTGTGGTCTTAGAGGATGATGAAGGCGATGAATAAATACGATTATTTAAGTATTTAACAGGTATTTCCTATTTTATGCTCTTTGTTGAAGGGAATGTAAATTTCAACTTCATCATTTTCAAATATTGTCAAATTTGATTTATCAATACTCGCATAATGCACTTCAAATGTACATTATTAGACAAGGGGTTTAAAAAGAATGGCTCTTTTTAATATTTCTAGAAACTATATACCATGTTTGTTTTGAGATATAGTCAAACACTTCATAATAAACATCCAATAGGCAACTTATTAACCACAAGAAAGAGTCTTGAAACAAGTGTTGAAACAAGATGGCTGAAGGAAATCAATATCAAACACATTTTTTAAATAAGCGGTTCAAATCAAAACAGATGTAACGCCTGAGCTCCCTGGGATTCATGAGATAGGGGTTATCCATGCACAGTATGAAGGTTTACTGAAAGCACAGTTTCTAAGTATAAGTTCTGGCGTGATACTTATCGTTTGCGTTTAATATCCACTGCTACTGCAACAATGAATTGTTGTGGCTTGAATGAGATAAGTTGAATAAGTCACCTATTTGGGGGTCAGGTTTGATATTGTTGACCCTATCCTCTGATCATCCATGTAATTATGCTGTAAGCTGTAAGCTATCAGCCTACTCTGCTGCCACTTCATTTAATTCATATTCATGAATGGGTTATCAAAACCTTTCTCCTGAGTGAAGGGTTGTTCACGGGTTGCTGCTGGTTCGTGTGTTCCGTTAATGAGATGGTTTTTGTGTTGGGTTAGTATTTAAGTGCCTTAACCTTGACCTTAATGCTATTACGTTGCACCACAGGCTTCCTGGAGTGGTTGTGAATGCTGTGACTGTCCTTCTCTTGCTCTCTCAACCCCACAAAACCACCCCGCTACGTCCTCACAGTGTTCATCTCGACTGCTGTATAACACAACCCTGGATCATCCAACCTTTACGCACATGTATTTGGAACACTGGCAATTTATGAATAGCTCCACTCTATCAGTATTGTATCTGTTTGATATTGTAAAAATGTAAAAATTGTGATGCATTGTTCTGGCCCGAACATTACATTGGTTTGTAATTACAACAGTTACGTTGATGGCACATGGCCTCAGAAGTCAGAAAGATCGGTTGAAAAGCTATGGTCTGTAAGCAAGTTTTTAATTAATTAAAGAGTATTAATTAGATCTGTGGTCATGATGTGGGGCAGATCTTGAACGGGGAGATAGGTATTTTGGGCCTCATTCAGAACGTCCCCAATTATATTCCTTCATAGGCCTTTACTAGGAAGAAATGCGTTTACTGACAATCCTATTAAAAGCCAGAGGTCAAAGGTACTTTGTGGGACATGCGTCTTTCCACAGATGCTTTGATTTGATTTATTTAGAGTGGATTGTGTCAGGCGTTGAGGAAAGGGTTTTTATTCAGTTTGTTTATATGTGCACTGTGCTGTTCCTTGTTCAAGTATGTGTTTTTGTTTCTTTTAAAATACAGTTAATGCAAATGTTAATAAAAATGACTGAAGGAGTACAAATTTAGACATCAGTAATTTAATAATTTGCAGTAACATTGGTTACTATTTGACCTTTGAACCGGACGAGTGAAGGACAAAGTTTAACATTTTAATAAATCGTACCTTTTGCTATGAAGTGTCGACATGAACTGTTTTAAAGTAAAGAAAACAACACGTGAAATCTAAAGTATATAAGTCTCGTTTAAAGGTATTCAAACACACTCACTCACAAACACACCTCACAGACACATTCACTCACAAACACAATTGCTCACAAACACACTCACTCACAAACGCAAGTACTCACAAGCCCAATCACTCACAAAAACACTTACTCACAAACCCAATATCTCACAAACACACTCACTTGGGACCTGACTGTGTCTGTTTGAGAGTGTTGTCTGCTGGATTACATGAGGCTTCTTTTATTGAGTTAGTCAAATGAACTGGTGCTGACATCACGGGGCAGCTTTAAACATGACAACGCAGGGCAGCAGGAGAGGACGACCAGAACAGGGCCAGAGCAACAGCACAGCCACACCTTCCACACAGGTAAGCAGTTTTAAATCAATACAAACAGTGATTAAATGTACCATTAATATGAATACAGGATTCAGAACATTCTGCCACATTGGAAAATGTAAGGATATCGTTTATTGAGGGATATATATTGAGGGATTTTTGGGGGGGTTTAACTCTGTTGATAATGAGGTTGCGTTGCATCTTTCTGAATTAGTTTTCTATTGTCGCTTTATGTTTTAAAAGGGTTAGTTTTGATCTTCAGGGAGACGATATCCAACTCTTATTCTGTCTTCCACTTAATGCAAAATAGAATATAATGCAAAATATTGTGACACAATATATTTCACATATTAGATTTTAGGAACATATGTTGCAGTGTGGTCCAGCTCATACTCTTATTTTATGTTTTCAAACTCAATTGCCTCCCGGCACACTGTTTTGCATCAATATCTCAGGGCACACGATCTTGTATAACAATTTTAATGCCCTGAACCCAGCATCTGCATATCTCCTCTTCAGCCTCTGTCATTTGCCTGTGAGCTGTACTCAGACCTAACAAGTCCCACTCCAAAGTGGCAGTGTTGTTGTTTTTAGCCTCTGAAGAAAGATAACCTTGGCGTGGCTAATAGTTCATGCACTAAGTCACAAGTCTCCTATAAATGTGCACATGATGGTTGAGGGAGTGTAGAGGGGAGGGTTGAGAGAGAGAGAGAGAGAGAGAGAGAGAGAGAGAGAGAGAGAGAGAGAGAGAGAGAGAGAGAGAGAGAGAGAGAGAGAGAGAGAGAGAGAGAGAGAGAGAGAGAGAGAGAGAGAGAGAGAGAGAGAGAGAGAGAGAGAGAGAGAGAGAGAGAGAGAGAGAGAGAGAGAGAGAGAGAGAGAGAGAGAGACAAAATGACCAGAAATGCCATTGCCTCCCAAATGCACAGCTGTGCCCATTGTAAGAGCCTGAAGAGATCCCTCCGTAAATAACCGTTAGATAGGGTGAGGCGTGAGTCCGGCCTGCATGGCTCGTGGCGTACTGTAATGATGTCATCGAGATACCAGATGCAAACACTTGATCTATTTTTAGTCGGAGGGTGTTCACCATTTACGACCCTGGCTGTCCAATTGAAATAAAGAAAGCTGAATCAATAAAATTCACGACCCTGGCTGTATTAGGTTAACATATGACCATCTGACCTGCTGACTATAAAACCCTGCTTCAAATCTTATACATGATTAAACTTAACTTTGAGAGAAAGTGATGTCTCCATTCAGAAAATAGCACTCAACATGGAATGTATGTTTTACTGGACAGAGGAGAGAAGATCGTTTTGATTCAATCGTACAGCTTTTCAAAGATTTTTTGTTATTGATTTTCTGGACCAAAAAAGAGCCAAACAGACAAGATTAATTCTCATAATTACGGTATAGAAATCATTGTTATAATAATTCTTTGTAATCCACAAAGAATGTTTTGCCCTTGCTTCCTGATCACTGTCTGTCTCAGACGGTGGTACACTGAAGTCAACCCAACTGGTGACTGTTTATTTGGAGACGGTTGTGTTGCTCCATACAACTAACATTAGAACATTTAGTACCTAGGGGTTTAATCTACTCCATACCAGTCTTAAGCCTGGGAATCTTTTTTCCTCTATGATCACTCGTCAACCATGAATCATGTTGCAAGAGAATCCTCTCAACAAGTCTGAGACCAGAGGACCATCCGGCCAAATGAAACCTATCTTGTGACTCGGATTCAGTATTCCAGGCAAACTTTCTTCAGTCGCCAGTAAACAAAACAATCACAAGCACTCAGCCAATTAAAAGAGTCGTACACAGGACGGACCGCCCTGACCCTCAAAGCAGTAATTGGGATTGCATGATGCCCTGGACCGGACTAGCTCTGATTATGTTACAGGATGAGTTTAGATACGAGTTGTGAAACGTATTCACTTTTGCACCCTTAAAAGGACACGTTATTTGGTGTTGTTTAGTCTAGCGGTATTTGTGGGGATGGAAATCAGGATAAAATATGACCTTGGCACCTGAGGATTGGACTATTATTTTCCACTTGTCGTGGTTCTGTTTTGGCAGTGTGACTCACTGGGGGTGGGTCATCAGACCAGCGTTAATTTTAGCCGCCACCACATTCCACCAGGCCAGAATGGGAAGAGATAAAGCGGATGGTGTGGAGAGGGAAAGTGGGAGACCTGTATAGGAACAAATTAAACAAGTTTGACCAATTTAACCTTTAAATATTGAAAAAGAATATTAAAAGATCTATTGAGGTAAAGTCGATAATTAGGTTTATTTTATAGAACATAGTATTCTCGATATCCCACTGTGCATGTTAATGTCTTATGAAAAATGCTAATGTTCATTCTTCCACTTGTCTTTCTCCTTTTCTAACAGTGAGCAGAGAACGTAGGATCAGCCACATCAGCCACCCCAATGGGGCAGAAACTGGACAAGGGGCTGGCGAGAGAGGGGCGGCCCGTGGCTGTTTCAGACAGTCTGGAGCAGTCGGGGGAAACAGAACCATCGTTGTATGTAGAGGAAGAAGGAGGAGAAGAGGCCACAAGTCAGGCAGAGGGCAACAACGGTCATGGGGCGTCTCCGGGCCACACTTGCGGGATCAGTGTCAGTAACCTAGCCATTGAGCAGGCCGAGTTCATAGCCCCTATTGCAAGAATAGACCCCCAAAGCAGGGAGCCAATGAAATCTATTCCAGCTCACAGGGAGAACCTTTCTTTCAAAGCTAGAGGAGTTCATGAGGGTGGGGTCAGAGAAGGTCTTGCCTTGTCACCAGCAGCACGGGGGACCATCACTGCTTTATGTCCAGTGGATACAGCGCAACATTTGGGGTGGACTGCGGGAAGGAAAGCGCGGACCACTGTGGATTTGGCTATTGCCAGAGCGGGGACCACCAGCATTGAAATGGAGGAGCAGGGTGAAACCCACCATGGCACCATGGGAGCCAGGGGTCTGACCCGCAGGATGCACAAGAAAGATCCAAGCGCTTCCACTGACCATGCTAACAAGGAGGACTTTGTGGTTTTGGAGAAGGATGATATTCGGTTTACATCTGATGGGGAATGTGAGAGTGATTATAGCGATGACAGCGGACCGGAGAGTCACCAAGCCGATTCACAAATAAAGTCGGTTCCTTCAAAAGTGGATGAGAATGGACTTCCACAAGCAGGTGGATTAAAATCCGGTCATTCCCAGAGGTGGGCTGAAAATTCCAACGGAAACCCACTACACAGAACAGGTGATGGGGACGGAAGTCAAAGTCTGGGATCTGACACTGTTTCGACCGCGGTCAACTGTATGGCGGAAAATGCTACAAGCCTGACCTCACGGTCCGTAATGGAGCTAAATTCGTCTGAAGAGACGGGCATCGGGTGTCAAACGGAGAGGGCCAATAATACTAGAGCTGGCCTTGTTCAGAAACATGGTGGTGGAGGAGATACACCATGCAGCACGCGGCAGGGCCCAACAATCCACAGCCAGGGACTAGCTTTTGGGAAGACGGTTCTGAAATGCCAATCAACAGAGATGCAAGGGGGGTTGGCCAGAACCCACAGGGAGAGTTCCAACGATATGGAAAACACTATAGCTCGATTAAAAAGCACTGACTCCTCGGATCAGGATGGGGAAATTAGACACGCATCCACAGAGAAGTCTAAAGGCCACTCGGAAAGTTTGGGGGATTCTTTGTGCGAAGCTCAGCAGAAAAGAGGCAACAGTCATCAGTCGTATGGTAGAACCAAGCAACAACACGAGGGAAGCAATCGATGCGTGAGGAGCTCGTTTGGGGATGCCGTATCGAAGAGAGCCAAAGAGGACGTTCAGGGGAGCATGAGTTTGTGCAGGAGGGAAAGAGAGGAGGTATGTGATGTGCCTCGGCCGTGTAGAGCCGACCCTCACCCTCCTCTGGATCAGTGCAACAGCTGTTCTGTATCACAAGCATCAGGCCATCCTACACCCTCATCCACACCAGGCCGTCTCACTGTATGTCCACTACCAGAGCACTGTGATGGGAACTGGACTGAGCAGATACAGACAGCCAGCTTGAAGAAGGAGGGCCACATTGTTGTATTCTCTGCAATGGTGACCGAGCCACCTTCCGTTCACGAGCTGCGTCCGACAGTGGTTGATAAGAATGGTTTAGTGATAACACCAGGGGATGCAGACACCTCACTTGACTCGCAAGACGAGATAAGAGAGAAAGCCAGAGCGAAAGGCCCGCCTCCCCCTGTTCCAAAGAAACCTAAGAATTCCCTTATCAAGCTCCGCATGGCCCAGCTGAACACCAGCGAGGTCAAGAGGAGAGGCAGGAGCCACGCGGATAAGGACGAGAAGGTGAAGCGGAGGCACACGGTGGATTTCAACACGGGCATGGCTCCGCGGGACATGGTGACCAATCAGGATATGGCCTTGTTTTGGGACGACATGGGCACGTACACCATGCCGTCCGACGCGCGACGCCAGTCCGTCGACTGCCACCCTGAACCCGGGAGACGCCAAAGGCCACGGAAAATTCAACGATGAGTTCAGAGACATGATCAATTTCGACTACTGCAGTCGCATGGAGAAGCTGTCCCCGGACTGCGAGCTGAGGAACATCGACATGCTGCAAGAAGAGATGTTCGAGGACAGGTGGCAAAGAGAAGAAGGGTCTCCCTCTCCTCCGCCTCGTCTTGCACGGAGGACACCCCGGAGGCCGCTCACCCCCCCAGAGACGCCGGCGCATCCTGAACCTACCGAGGACGAAGAAGCACCGCCATCAAGGCTGCCGGTGGTCTCCGGCAGACGGGGCGTGGAGCCTGAGCCTGGGTGTGACGTCCCACAGGTACAGAGGTCTAGAGACCGCCGCAGGACCGTTGAGGGCATCGTGCCGCCACGGGTGGATGCGGAACCCGAGGACAAGGGGAGCTCCTACAAGCCCGTGGCGGAGCTCATCAAAGAGACCAACCAGCTTCACCAAGGACGCCGGAGACCGGGCGGATCCAGGCCGGACGGAGGTGGGCGGCCTCCGCCGGCAGTGGTGGAGCACAGCCAGAGCACCAAAGTGTCCCAGATGAAGGACACCTTCGATGTGCCCAAGAAACCCAAGAGACCCGTGGAGAGGCCGTCCGAAGTGAACCCACCACAGAAGAAGGGTAATGCCTGACTTGATCTTTTATATTATTATTCTCTCTCAGGCCCTCTCTCTCTTTTTCTCTCTGCCTACCTCTCTCTCACTACCCTTCCACTACCTTCTCACTACTTCTCCCCCTTACTTGCTCCCTTTGGTTGACTTTCCCTCTCCTAACCGCTCTCTCTCTCTCTCTCTCTCTCTCTCTCTCTCTCTCTCTCTCTCTCTCTCTCTCTCTCTCTTCTCTCTCTCTCTCTCTCTCTCTCTCTCTCTCTCTCTCTCTCTCTCTCTCTCTCTCTCTCTCTCTCTCTCTCTCTCTCTCTCTCTCTCTCTCTCTCTCTCATTATCACCCTCTCCCACTATCCGATCCTCCTTCTGTCCCTCTCTCTCACTACCTCCACTCTCTCTTTCTCATAATCACCCTCTCTCTCTCCCTCTCTACATATATATGTCCCTCCCTCTCTCTCTCTCTCTCTCTCTCTCTCTCTCTCTCTCTCTCTCTCTCTCTCTCTCTCTCTCTCTCTCTCTCTCTCTCTCTCTCTCACTCACTGATTCAACCCCCCCCCCACACACACACACACACACCACCACACACACACACACACACACACACACACACACACACACACACACACACACACACACACACACACACACAGTGAATTAACTTATTATTATGCATATTCAGTAACCAATTATTGTTCAGCAATGACTGATGAGTAGACATTCAAGTCAGCCTCCTGTAAAATTAATGAGCGTCTACAACAGCACAAAAGCCTGCTGCATCTTATGAAGCTAAACAGAGAAAGAAACTATTGCTGCTCGGGTTTGAGTAGAAGGTGATTCCTTACAGCCCTTACAATCCCTGACAAGTGAGTGAATTTCATTGTTTTGCAGAGTAGACGGTAGACTTGTTGTTTCCCATCAGGGTTGCTTCAGAGTCTGTAATTCATAGAGGACAGATGGCTGGATCCCTTCCAACAATCCATTGTCTAAATTAGCAGTCGATTCAAAACGATTTATATTAGATAATGGTAAAGTCAGAATGACTATACCAGTCATTCTGACTAGTAGGCCTATAGTTTCGTAATATTATTTGTTTATGTTATATTGTTATTATTTATATACTGTATATTAATTTGCGTACTATAGCCCTAAATGGTAATAAAACACACGATATATATTAACATATATCTTGATATATATGTATGTATATAGATGGGATCTACAGGGAAAACGTGCATTTAACTCTAAAGCAGAGAATGGGCCCGGACAGCCAATCGCGGTGTTTCATTTACTACAACCAGACAACATCAGTCACTAAAGGATCTTTTCATCCAATCCTTTCCTTCCAATGCCAATAGGGGGGTGTCTCGTTTGCGCATGTGTTGAGCCCAGGCGGCAACGTATAGGACTGGATGTAGAATAACGTTAGGCATCGGCCAGGATTGCTAAGGACTCAGCGGTGAAAGGCATGCTTTTTTAAGATCATTGGCCCCACGAATCATCACCCGATTCACCCGCAGCTTCCGGTTCATACATTTGCTGGGAGAAAGGAAAGAAACGGAGCAGCTCGGACGTCTTGGGGCAAACAAGGGAGACATCCTAAAGAAGGGCGCGCCTTAACAAACATATTCATGTGTTCTGATTGATTGTTTCGTTCGCTAAGAAAACGGTGCATAGATTTAGAAGGTAAGAAACCTCTCGATGGTGTTTTTTTTTGCACTCTGTATTTCGCACCTATTCCCGCAGCGGCAGCAGCATTTCACCACTGTCACTGGACGTCGTCCCGAAACCATGGATGAAGAGACCGACCCTTGCGTCATAATAGATCGCAGCTGCTGGTGGTCCACAGCTAGCGATGCGATAGCTTTGCTAACTCGTGGCATCACATCGTTTTTAAAATCGTGCCATAATCCCCATTATAAGATGCATGCATGTTGAACGTTGGCACATTTACAAATGCAACTTTCTCTACAAATATTGCATAATCCAGTAGCCGTACGTGTAGTTTTTGTTTTTAGAAAGCGGACCCCCTCCGTTGCGACCCGGCTTTCTCCTTTATCTGTGTTACAATCGGCTGCACATTGCATTGCCACTCTCCCTGTTAGGCGATGCAATGCAGCGGAGTGGAGATATGAATGGTGTCCACCTTTCTTTATCTGATTGACTAGAATGCATTACATTTGCTGGATTATAGTCGTGGATATACAAACCAAGTGTTTATCTACGACCATTCTCCCAATGGTTTCCAGCATCCTGTTCTGCAAGGGATATAAGGGGCTCCATTTAATCACCAAAACATGAGCGAAAACAGTCTATATGTTAATAGCATGGGGACATCTTGTATAAATAACAAAGGCTACAGTCGGCTTGGGGGTAGACTTTGGTCAACCACTTACAACAATGTGCCCTACAAACTCCTTCATACCGAGCAGAGTAAAGAAAGTGGCACAATTAAGGATCAAAAGGCCATTTAACTTTGGCCATCAGTATGAGAATCACTCTGAATACCAGGTGGTAGGCCTAATGCAAACCAGTCGGGAGGGTTAAGGGGGGTAAAGTGGGTCAGTGAGGTAGAACTACAGGGTCTAGTGGAGGGAGTGTGTTTTTTCCTAGTGTTTTGGCTGTAGAGGCAGAGCTTCTACTGTAGGAAGCTGCATAGAACATTGTGTTCGGCCATCTTCTCTGTCATGTGAGGATATGAGGTCACCCCCTCCTCCAACCCCCACCCCCCCTCCTCATCAAATGTCAATAGAAGTACATCTTTGGATATAGGCTACATATCAACAACCAGAGGTGAAATTCGCCAGACGTTTTGCGTCTTGGAGCATATCATCGGCTTATGCAAGAAAAGCAATTCATGAGTTGAATTAGCTCTAATTTTTGGTTTTGTTTTTTCGTTTTTTAGGCTGTGCACATTTTTCCACATGTCTGTGATTCATGCGGTCGGCCCGTAATCTGATCTTGTGTTGTGCAGCCTGACTTGAATCTCAGATGTTCTTCCCCATAGCGGCATGTTCATAGCCTCCTAAAGAAGAGGGGGAAAAGGTTCACATTGCATGGTTAATGACCTTAACTGTTTATTTATGTAACATCCAGCTTGCCTAAATGGTCTTAATCTATACCCATACCCTAACATTCATGGGTTGATTGATAACATGCACTTTATAAGATTTAGGTATAAGTAAAATCTCAGATACTAAATTACACCTCATATTTATTTATTTTTTTAAAAACAAGCGACCGTAAACATCGAACAGTCTGTAATCAAACTACCAATCTGATTTTAAAAGCCCAAGAGGGATTGTCCAGTAAAATTTGCATATTCCTGATGTGATATTGACCCCACTATAAATAACTTTATAACCTTTTTTAGTCCACTTCCTCATGACACTTTTCAGCGAATTTGATGTCATTCCTCAGCAACTAATAAACACGACCCCTAGCAGAACGGGTCATGAGACCACGCTCCCTAACGGAGAACATCCTCCTCTGCTCCTCCAGATATGTTGAGGCGCGTTGTGCGACAGAGCAAGTTCCGGCATGTGTTCGGCCAGGCGGTGCGGAACGACCAGATCTACGACGACATCCGCGTCTCCCGGGTGACGTGGGACTCCTCCTTCTGCGCCGTCAACCCCAAGTTTGTGGCCATCATCATCGATGCCAGCGGGGGAGGAGCCTTCCTGGTGCTCCCGCTACAGAAGGTGAGTTTTCGGAAGAAAAGGCTGTGGCGTAAAATAACGTTGGCCAAGTCGCGGTACTGGAGCGTCATGATTGAAATGGTGACCGCACTACTTGTGATGAATAAAGGGCTCTATTCATCTCTACGGTGTCTAGAGGCCATTACAACGTAATTCGCATGTGCCATGCTACCCAAGGTTAGGGTCTGTGAATACAAATTGTGAAAACGTTGAGTTAACTGCTAAGATAAGCCGAAGTGACAGGGTGCTACCGTCTCTAACCATGTGATGTACACGTGGCAGAAAGAAGACCTTGCCTTAGACCAAGGGGGCTAGACAAAGTGAGAGATTGTCAGCCATCGTAGTGAAGGATGGGGGGGGGGGGAAATAAGTCGGGTTGCCTTTTTTCATAACCTTTGCTGCTATGCGTCGTCCGTTGGACTGAATGTTTGCTTGGTGTTAGAATTCAATACCCACCAAGTCAGCCGACACGGACACAGCAAACAGCTCTGCTAAAATTATTATTGTGGTGAATTTCCATTGATTATCAATGAAGGCCAAATGAAGGAGAGAATATATTTTGGTCTTGTTAGACAGAGGCTCCTCTGATTTCACTTATTGATCCTAACTCAGAACTGGGGTGTCGTGTGGCCTTTCTGTCAACCCATAGTGTCATTGTAATGTATAGTGTCTGTTGTAGACGAATAAATGTTCAATCTAATGACAACCGGGCCGAATAACCTAAATGGCAGAAAACAAATGTATTATGTTACTAGAAAAAGGACGTGATTTGAATTCCTCTCTTCGAAGGAATCCCAAGTCCTCCATTTGTAATTTGACTGTCTCAGTCTAAGCCCTGTGTGCTGTGTTCCAGACGGGTCGCATAGACAAGACCTACCCAACCGTGTGCGGTCACACGGGCCCCGTGCTGGACATCGACTGGTGTCCTCACAACGACCTGGTCATCGCCAGCGGCTCTGAAGACTGCAAGGTCATGGTAAGGCAGGGGTTCCTGGAATGGGTTCCTTTTTATCTTCAGTAACTCCTATATTTACTCTAGTTACCCTACTGTGCTGAACACTATTTTACCTGGGAAATACCCCTCCCCCATACATTATCCAGTCATCCTCTTTCCTCAACGTTTGACGCAAGTTTCACGCAAGTTTTTGGGGTTGTCATCATGGTAACCGTATCCCCGTCCCCCAGGTGTGGCAGATACCTGAAAATGGCCTGGAGGAACCTCTGTCACAGCCGGCTGTGGTCCTGGAGGGCCACTCCAAGAGGGTGGGCATCGTGACCTGGCACCCCACGGCTCGTAATGTCCTCCTTAGCGCAGGTATGTCATGACACGCAAGCACATCTAGCACTTTAAAGCCTCTGACTGAACAAAATGGTTTCTTATGGTTTCCAACAGTCACTAAAAAAGTGTGCCGTTCCAAGATAAGTGCTTGAAAAACAATGTGGTGTTTTGTCTCTTTGTTGGTTAAATGTTCCCTTGTCTGTAGATACTCATAACTAGTCAGGGCTCGTATGGGTAGGTACAGTAATGGTGTTTATTGCAATGTATTCAGTCGGTTGCATTCTGCACCCTCACCACTAGAGGCCACACACTACACTGCACCTTTAACTTTAAAGTCAACTTTCCCCAGTGGCTTACTAATAACTAAAGCACGCTGCCCCCCCCCCCCCCCCCCCCCCCCCAGGCTGTGACAACCAGGTGGTGATCTGGAACGTGGGGACGGGCGAGGCCCTGGTGCGTCTGGACGACATGCACCCCGACGTGATCTTCAGCGCCTGCTGGAGCCGCAGCGGCAGCCTGATCTGCACCGCCTGCAAGGACAAGACGGTGCGCGTCATCGACCCGCGCAAGGGGAAGATCATCGTGGTGAGTCTGGAGAACGCCGACAGGGACTCTGGGACTGAAAGCTGATCTTGCCGGCAGCGCTTTAAGTGTTGTTAAAAGTATTTTTAGTTTTTGTGATTAAGCTATATTAAGTTTAGTTTGTTTCTTTTAACTGCTTTAATTTATGAATGAGGCATTTTGTTTCACTGTTTTGTATGCGATTACCCTTAAGTCGCATACAAAACAGCTTCAAACTGAATCATTGTAGAAGTGAAATTATTATCACTGACGCATTGTTTTATTTCTTGATTTTTAGAAAATTACTTTGGTTTTATAGTCATCCATCGAATATTTTTTTAATCGCTACAAATAAGAACAATTATTATTAAATCTGGTTTCTTATTGGGCCTTTCGTTTGGCAAACACATCTAAAGTAAATAAGTTCCCCTTAAATCAGTCCTACTCCTGATGTGTTCAACCAATCGGTTCCAGGAGAAGGAGAAGGCCCACGAGGGAGCTCGACCAATGAGAGCCATCTTCCTGGCAGACGGCAGCATCTTCACCACTGGATTCAGCCGCATGAGCGAGCGCCAGCTGGCACTCTGGAGAACTGTAGGTTGCTTCTCAAAGAATGCGTGTTTGTTTGTGTGTGCATGGTTGAGTGTCTGTATGGGAGAGTAAAAGTGGGCCTGAAAAGTGTAAATGGGTGGCAGATTTAAACACGGCTGTCTTAATTGTACTCAATGATCCAGCAGCCTCACTCCTTTCTGCTCATTCATAACGTTGGACTGTTTCTGGCTGAAGGGGTCTCCTAAAGGGTACAAACGGACTCATGGCATTCCTAACCTTCACGTTTCCCAAACCCTCTGTCCTCAGGATAACATGGACGAGCCCATAAACGTCCAGGAGATGGACTCCAGCAACGGCATTCTTCTGCCGTTTTACGACCCGGACACCAACATCGTGTACTTGTGCGGAAAGGTGAGTAAAGCTATGAACAAAATAAAACATTTCTTACTGTGTGGCGCAACTCTCTGATGGTCCCAATTGACTCCACTTGAGCAAGGCATCCACGACGCCAGGGTTAGGGGTTTGATCCCCACTGGGGCCATCCATGCTTAATTACTATATACACTCATGGTATCGTGATCAACTTTGCATGAAAGCCTCCAAACTATGGCACGCATCTAATTGATTCGCTCTGTGTGTTTTCCAATCCCGTTCCTCCAGGGGGACAGCAGCATTCGGTACTTTGAGATCACGGACGAGTCGCCGTACGTGCACTACCTCAACACCTTCTCGTCCAAGGAGCCTCAGCGGGGGATGGGCTACATGCCCAAGAGAGGCCTCGACGTCAACAAATGTGAAATTGCTAGGTACGCTCAGTGGGACATTGCACTTGCCTCGCCAGCAGAGGGCAGTCATGCTCATCTGGTCGTGCAGTTCACGTCTTGCCGTTGTAAAACACATTTTCATCAGATTGTCGATTAATCTGAGATGCCTATATATATTTATTTATATATAAATAAACCTCTTCAGGTTTTATGAATTACATTATAAGAGAATATTTGAGTTGAATTGCCGATAACATTGAATCTGTTTCTGATGCATTTTGGATGTTTTTTTATATTCATTAAAAAAAAAAAACTTCTTTCGTCAGGTTTTATAAATTGCATGAGAGGAAGTGTGAGCCCATCATCATGACTGTGCCCCGGAAGGTAAAGCGGTCATTTATTTATACTTTTCACATCCTGCACTGAATTGACGATTATTCGGTCTTCTTCTATAACGGGATATCCTGCCTGTTCCCTTCTGGCTGGTGTGGCTTTGGTCCCCAGTCTGACTTGTTCCAGGACGACCTGTACCCGGACACGGCCGGCCCGGACCCCGCCGTGGAGGCGGAGGAGTGGTGGGCCGGGAAGAACGGCAACCCCATCCTGATCTCGCTGAAGAACGGCTATGTCGCCACGAAGAACCGGGAGCTGAAGGTGTCGCCAAACCCTTCCGCTCCCCAGAAAACCCCTGGACCCCAGGCCCCACAATCCACCCCCATAGTGAGTGTATAAAGATATGGATGATGTGTGGTTCACACAGAGTTGATGAGGGCCAAGACGTGGTGTCACCGTGCATCCTTAGAGCTCCAGGGAAGAATACAGGCCTGTCGCCCAACCTATTGAGACGGCCCTGGGTGTAGTCACAGAAACGTGGCCATAAGACAGGCAGTCTTTCGAAGGGCGTCCAATCAGATTACAGCTTTGTTTGAGGCTCTTGGTCCTAACAACCAACCTGCTGCACATGAATCTAAAGCACCTGTTTTTCTCTCAGACCTTTACCTCGGCTCCTCATTTTCTTTTAGGCACGAGGTCTCATGCCAAAACAATGGGTTTTCCTCATTTTTAAGAGCGACAGTATTCCCCCATGCAGCCATAATCCCGTAACACTCCCCCTCTGTCCCGTTGCTGTGTCCCGTGTTGCAGAAGGGGGAGGACAAGCTGGAGGAGGTGCTGCGGGAGTTCAAGTCGCTCAGGGACCGCGTGATCCTGCAAGACCGGCGCATCGCCAAGCTGGAGGAGCAGATCGCCAAGGTGGCCATGTGATCTCCCCCCCCCGTCCCCCCTTGTCCCCCGGAGCCGTGCCATGGTCGCGGAGCGTCGGAGGGAGACGAGACGAGGTGGGCCGAGCCCGGGCCGAAAGGGTGAAATCAATTGGGCTTCATTCCCCCACCCTCCCCCTCCCCTGGGATCAGACCAAGCTCTCATTCCAAGATGGCGTCTATCGTTTTGTTTTGTTTTCGTTTCTTTCCCATGACACGTCACACTCCCTCGTTTGTCCTCAAACACGGGCGATAAAACTGTTTGATTCAGGTCCACTTTTTACTATGGATGAACACATTTGAAGAGTTGCTGTTTTCTGTGTATGTGTATTTTTTTTTTTTTTGTGCTGTTACGGAACATTCTGGTGCTAGTATGTATTATTATGTAGACATCAGTATTACCATACTTTTGTTTTTCTTTGCGTTGCCAAATTTGAATTGTACGTGGTTTAAATGCACTGTTTTTACTTATTTTTGTTTCTCCCGTTGTACATTCCTGCCCTTTGCCAAACACGGAACCATTTACACGACGATTGATTTTAAAATGTCCCCTTATGCCCATTTGATTGTGTTTTTAAATAGGAGGTCCCTGCGGAAAAAAAAGTGTTTCTGAAACAATTTTGCTCTTGTAGGATTTTTTTTTTTTCGTTGAGTTTTGGGTTGGAGGGGAGAGGGGGGTTGGGGGGGGGGGCACTGCATCACTCTCCCTCTCTCTCTGGTGTAAATGTTGATGTCTACGTGTTGATGGGGCCTCTTGTCAATCCTCTTCAATGTTGGGGAAGAAGGCACTCCCTCAACTCCTGTTTCAGCCCCTGACTCCCTGATAATATTCTGTTCACACAATAAAGATTGTACACCTGGGGAAAATAAACTGCTTTTGTTCTTCATGGCAAGTGTACAAGATCACAAAACCGCTTTCAGGAAGTGTGACGACACCAGGGTTTTCACTCGTGTATTTCATCTTGTATGTTGACGATTACACGCGTGTACGTTGAAGGCACACACCCAGCTCGCACCACAAGTAGCAGACTTCTTGAAAACGAGCTTGATTATTGTGGACGGTGCACGCCCGCTCTGCTCTGCTAACTATCACAGATTCAGGTAAGGAACATTTGAATCCTCTTTAATCGACTTGTTATTACAAAGGGAGTAGCTACGAGTTGTGCGCATTATTGTTTTCTGTACCTCTTATGTTGTGGTTTTATTTAGTCCAATGATGTTTTTCTGCAAACAAAGCAGACTTTTAGTCTTGTTAATTTTCTGGCTGGTTTAAGTTAATCGGCCCACTTTTTCAAATAGCTACATTAGGTGTGTGTCTGTGAGTGCTCTCTGACTCTGCCCATCACATATTACTGCTTAACTCAACACTTCCTGTTTCCTATACCAGGCATTTCTACAATCAACTGCCACCAAAAACAGGATGTCTCTGGATATCTGAAACCAGTTTGCTGTTGTCGAGCTGCCTTATGGTCCTTCCTCATAATGGTGAGTGTTTCACTTCATGGTTTTCCCAAATGGGAGAAAAAATAATTCAAGCAAGGGGTTTTATGAGTGTCCAAATTAGTTTCCCCTTTTTCATTTTGTATTGATATTTGCTGCATTACAACATGCCACGCTATGCATTATGGAACTAATGTACCAATGAGAATGTTTCGAAGTATTTTTCATTGGTTTTGAAACTTGTGTCACAATCTCTTCTAATTTGTGACATTTTAAGTCAGCACATTTTAAGCATTTGATGAGAACGGTGCAGATCTGAACAATAAATACACAGATAGTGTGTGTATATATTGACTTCTGACACTGGTGGCTTCGTTCTTCAGCAGACTTCTCACTGAGCCATAGGGTCATTCAAACATCAGGATGCTTCGGCTCGCCGCTCGGAGCGTCTTCCTCCTGCTCACGGTGGAGTATCGCTACACCGCCAGCAGCCCCGACAACCAAACCTCTCCTACAGATGTAGGGGTGAACAAGACCACCGTAGCAACTTTCCACCCGACGTTCTCGACCTCGGTTTCCCCATCAGGTCATACCAAAGCCCTTCCTGCTATACCGCAGGGGCCACAAACCACCGTCAACTCCACTGAGCCTCCTACAAACCAGACCCTATCTCCTACCTCATCAAAGGACATCCTCACCCTGCCTCCCCCTACAGCACCAGCAGTACGCACCCACATGGGGGTCTCCTCTACCAACGGTACGAGAACCAGCCCTGCACCAGGAGAGCACTCCAACACAGGGGCCTCCTCTACAGACGGTACGAGAACCACCCCCGGACCAGGAGAGCACTCCAACACGGGGGCCTCCTCTACCAGTGGTACGAGACCAACCATCACACCCCCTACCACACCAGCAGTACGCCTAAACACAGGGTCTTCCTCTACCAACGGTAAGGGATCAACCATCACACCCTCTACCACACTAGGAGAGCCCTCCTACACCGGGACCCACTCTACTAATGGTACCAGAACAACTGCCCCACCAGGAGAGAACTCCACCCTCCCGGCCTCCTCTACCAACGGTATGACGAGAAACGCCACATGGTCCATCATCCCCACCCTCCCTACCAATTCATCACCGATTCCCGGCGGAACCACGACGTCGACGGCAAGTTCAGTACCGGTAACCAGGCCACCCTGTCCTACTCCCTCCTCAATAAACGGGACGGCCCCCCCTCTGCCCTTGGTCCCGGAATGCACCAGCAGCCCGAGCGGCGTGGTCAGCCAGTTCTTCGTCGCCATCGGCCTGCTGGCCGCCGTGCTGACCGTCTTCATCGTGTCCACAATGGTGCTCTGTGCCAAGCTGTCGTCCCGGAAGTACAGCTTGGGAGGCCAGCGCGGGACGGAGATGGTGTGCCTCTCCGCCATGATGACCGGCCACAACGGCACCGGCAGCCGCCACGCTAACCGGGAGGGCCACCGAACGCTGCTGACCGGCCCGGAGGACAGCGACGAGGATGGAGGAGACACCCTGACTCTCAATAGCTTTCTGCCGGAAGGCGACCGCATGGTTTAGGTTAGGGAGGCGGATTGAGGTTTTGTCCTGCGTGTCCTAGTGTCAACGGATTGACTCGCTCTCCCATTATATTAATATTTTTCTAATGTGTACTGCATTCCATCACCTTTTAAACCTGACAGAGGGTGTCCTTTCTCGACATAGGATCAATACTTTTTACATAGGAAAGATCTTGGATGGAGGGCATTTCATTCTTAAACTCTTATGATTGTTAAAATTATTGAATGCAAGAGATGGCTGTCATTGAAAAGTACTTGTTATTTGTATCAACTGTTCCTGAATCAACAGTCAACTGTTACTTTTAGTGAGACCAAACCTAAGATAAGCCATCTCCGTTTCAGATTGTTGAAGTGTGAAAGTAGTAGTGTGTTAATGACTGCTTAAGGTCCCCATGCTTCATAGTTGATGTTTTGTGGTTAATTGTTCTTGCACATGCGTTCCCTGTAGAAAAAGAGGGACAGAAACCACAAGCACAGAACAAACCATGCACAGAATTGACAATAAGTTATTTACGAAAAACATTAACTATACAATGCCGTGTATTATCCTGTATTGTATTAGGTTTATAGAGTCTTATAAGATATACTGTTCTATTATATACAATACATGTTCATCAATTTGACATGTATCACAAAGTTTGCTTTCCTTTGAATCTTAGCAACAGTTTGTAGCTGTAGAGGTCATAAGTATTAGCTCAATGCCCTGCAAGGCTTCCTCAATGTCTGACTTCATCAGAGGTTTCATTTTGACCCTGAACTTAACTGAACAGCACTTCCTTTCACGCAGAAATAAACCCACGCATGCTGCTTATAATACAGCCTTGTAAAAAAAACTCTTGTCGTGTTGTGAATATTGTCAGTTACACACCCCTGCCTGTCAAACATATACACTATACATATATAAACCTAAATTGTATTTGTTTCTTGTAAAATATGCTCACTGGTGTACACAGTATGGTGTACACGGTATCAATAGTACAACTCAGATGGTGGATGACCATATTAAGTTTGACTGAACTTTGATTAATGGACCTCCCAAACACACACGCTTGGATATTGCAGTTTGTTAGTGTAAAACACCCGTAGTTTTTTTCTTTTCCCTAAAGTGGTCACACAAACTGGCTGGGCCTCGACGGAAACCCTCCATGTTGCTTTTAGAAGAGTCTTCAACTAGTGTCCTCGCCAATTCTGTCTCTGGGCTATTACCGGAGGTATGTCCACACAGTCGACATTAACCCCTTCCTGTAATAGCTGAACTACAGCAGCTCAAAACGATACTGCAGTTCTTAATATCTTAACCCTCATATGAGCTGCCAGACTGTGTGTGTGTGTGTGTGTGTGTGTGTGTGTGTGTGTGTGTGTGGTGTGTGTGTGTGTGTGTGTGTGTGTGTGTGTGTGTGTGTGTGTGTGCCTGTCTGTGTGTGTGCCTGTCTGTGTGTCTCCCTCTCAAAAGCAGGTATGTTCTTAGTATGCAAAACCAGAGATATAGTATAGTAGATATAAATGTCAAAACAAGCCAGTGTCTATCGCAGAAGCCAAAACAAACCCCTATTGTGAGAATTACCAGAACAGGGGAGTCCAGAACATTGTCTGTGACTATTTGTGTAATCTCACAATAATTTGAGTCATTTATGATGTAGTGGAAAATAACTGATGGTGCATATTGCAGACGTATTGCACTTCTATTAAAACTATTTGTTCATTTAGAGGGTGATCTCATCCACAGCAACTATTCTGTCAGTCACATCTTAGGAATTGGTTCCACGTATATATTCCCTATGTCTTTTTTAACCCGTTGCCTGAGTCAAGAGTCCCATTGTCATTTTTGCTCAGTCTTCTGTCTTGTATTTATTTTCTCTGGCCCTCCCAAAGTTCAGTGCCTGGGGCAGCAGGGGCAGACGCCCCCCCACAAGCACCCACACAGCATACTCTCACCTCCTACCTAACAGGAACAGTCGGTCGGCCCACCGGCCTTCAGCCAGTCCCTCCACTCCCGGAGAATCACAAGGCAGCCGGCCAGAGGGAGGGGGGAGAGGAGAGGCCTGCGAGCAGAGGGGGGAGAGGAGAGGCCTGCGAGCAGAGGGGGGGGGGAGGGATCTGTAACTCATCGACGGCTTGTCCTCCAGGATCCAGATGCAGACTCCCCCGTGAAACCCGAAGCTGTGCGCCACTGCTGCAGCAGGCGGACATCTTTTGTGTGCCTGAGTGTGTGAATGGTTCTCAAAGACGCTTTGCATTATACCCACTCCTTCTTCACCGTAGCAGGGAACAGGCTCTCTTTTGGTGGGTGAGTACACTTTACTTTTTAAACTGTGTTATAGTTTGTCTGTTTCCCTCCATTGTATAAGATGATGTGTTCAAAGCCCAGTGTGTGTGTTTGTTGGTGGTCTGCGCTGGAGGTCTTTGATGGCACCTCAGAGGATGACTAAGAAGCGAGTCAGGCTCTAGGGTGGCGGGACTGGGCCCGGAGGCTGAAAGGTTCAGGCATGTGGCCCCAGGGTGGAGGAGAGACTTTCAGGCTTAATCCCATGGTTATACATGACTACTGGACCGCAATGTAGGACAAAGAATATAGAAAAAAGTGGGGAAGTTCTACGTTTATTTTTTCTTCTTGCTTTTATTTTTTAAAGGATATTTTCGTTACTTATTAATTTACAACCGCTAATAAGATTTGATGTGGCAATAACCAAAATAAATGTGGGACAATGATTAAATTATTTTACATGGGGAACATCACTGTGGTGCAGACCTGCTCATCTGTTTCTAATGTCTGCGTGTGTGTGAGTGTGGTTTCTCAGCGGAGAGGAGGGGTTCCATAAGGCCCAGTGTGAATGGGGAACTTTCGTAGGCGCAGGATGCTTTGTATGAGCTGGTCCAGTCCAGCCGGCCTGATGAGTGTTGAGTTGCACCTCAGGAAGCAGCTTGCAGACAGATGGAGTCCAAAAGGGCCGATGATGACTGAGGGTTCAAAGTCTATAGTCAGACCGGGCGGTGGTGACTACAGTGGTGGGAGGGGTTCTGATGACCAGATGTTGCATCGCTGAAGATTCTATAGATTAACTGTCGACTTATCATTATTTTTCCCCTTTATCTAGAATTTGCAAGAAGCAGCATGAATAGTTGTTGGTTGACTACAATTTTTACTTGTTGATTCATTTGTTCGAGAACAATATGACACTGGAATCTGCCCTAAAATGACGTTTAGAAACCTTTGTTGAACACATTCTCTATTATCAGTCAACATACAACCCAGTCTCTTCAATATGCGTCCAGATTGCACGGTTTTACAATTTAAAAATTTGTGCAGTAGGCCTAGGCTACATACGCCGGATGCCAATTTCACGTGCATATGATACTCAAAACCCAGCATTAACTTCTGTGGATGGCCAACCTAATATAAACCTACATAGATCCACGTTGCCTCCATTAATGTTGCATTCACTTTGACATGTTGCGATGTGGGGCTCTGCCTTATAGCCTACCTAACGAGTACAATTTAGTCGTCAATAAATGCAGAAAAACACTATCGCTAAACGGGCTCAACATTATATACAGTATACTTTTTTTTCTTAAATTATTCCCGCTGTAAAGCCTTTAGTGATACTATCTCCTTCTGGTTTACAGAGCCTGATGATGCATCCGATGGCTCCACACGGGATCGGTCTGTCTTTAGCGCTGTGGTCCGGCAGCAGTTTGGCCTCACCACTCCCTCTACAGATCCTAGCGGAGGGGAGCGCCACAGAAGTAGAGACCGGCGCCTTGGCCCCGGGTCCTACACAGCTGACTATCAGAAGCAGCACGCTCCCCGACTACCAAACTACGCCCACCGGTGGCCTGATGGATGGGGCGGCTACCGCTCTGGATCAGGTCGTTGAATTCCTCCACAGGAACCTGATCTATATCGTCGCTGGAGCCTCGGTCGCCCTCCTTATGCTCCTCATCGTGTGCATCGTGGTCACCTTGAAGCGGAAATTGAGGATCAATGCGTACTACCCGTGCTCTTTCCCCGCAAAGATGTACGTGGAGCAGAGGGACAAGGACGGAGGGGTGAAACGCTTCGACCAGGTGCCAGAGAAGGCCCCTAGATGGCAGCAGAGTGTGCCTGTAGACTCCGGTCAGCGGCTCCAGCAAGACATCATGAGGGCGGTCAAGGGTCTCCGGACACCCACCAAAAAAGCTACCCAGGGAGGAGAAGCCGCGCAAGCGGACTCCCCTATCGAAACAACAGATGGGGAACGCCTGGTAGAAAAGGCACCGGAAGAAGCCGAGACGAACCGGCACTCGCAAACTGAAGCCAGCAATGAAGAGTCGCGCGAACAGGATGATATCTCCGAAACAGACTGGTCAACCGGATGTTGATCCGGAGGACTCGCCTCGGTCTGGGGCAGATCCCTCACCTGTCCAGCCAGACCACAGATCCGCATCACCGCTCATTCAATGTGACTCTCCTAAAATCCAATTGATCAATGGGGAGAAAACTTCATTTTAATGATGTCCTGCATCAATCCATCAGTGTCAAAGCACGTGTTTTCCACAGGATCAGGAGCCTTTTTTTTATGATGTGAAAATACTAAATTTGTTCATATTGTTTAGTTAATTTTTTTTTCAAGTTTTTGCGAGTGAATTAAATCAATAATTGCTCTTTTTTTATGGGATGTCACCGCACGTCACTGGCTTTCCATAAACAGACGTCATGTGGTGAGCCTCCCACAGTTGCACTGTCACAACTGTTGTTTCCTGCCTAATGCTGCACGTTCTTCACACCAAAAGATGGCATTTTTGCTGCCCGACACGCGTTGCCGCCGAAGTCTTTGCGGCTCGCCTCAAATCTCCAAGTTTTCGGGCGCGGCAAAAGTTTTGGCCGCAGTTTTGCAGCGCGTCAAGTTTCGCGGCCACGGCAAGTTTTTCCCGCGGTGCTTCCTGAATTCATTCACAACCATGGCCGACATTACGAGCATCATATCTCTTTACCTGTTGTGGAAGAGGGAGAGACGTCGGAATGCTCGTCGTCGTTTATGGGTTCATGAGACCATTCGGAGCCGTACAGAGATTATTACTGACACGCAGTAGGCCCTACTACTATAGTATACACTACTACTAGTAGTAGTTAATAGTAGTACTAGTTAGTCTAGTAATACTAATACTAGTAATAGTACTAGTAGTCTACTCATAGTACTAGTAGTCTACTACTACTACTAATCCCATTCATTTTAATAACTATTCCGCTATTACCATCTCACTCAGTACGACATAACTATGATTGGCTGTGTACGGCATGTCACTCCAGTGGCAACGACTCAGTGGCAACGCTGTGCTTGAAGCCGCACTGGAGTAGGTACTTTTGTAATGGAAAAGGAACGTGGCCGAGTCGAGGCGAGCCGAGGCGAGGCGAGTCGAGGCGAGTCGTGCTGAAAAAGTGTAGTGGAAAAGCGCCAAAAGTACCTACTCAACGTGGGCGGGGTCGTCATAGCACGGCGGTGCGAAACTGCGTGACACAAGGGATGTTCTATGCGCGACACAAACACAAACACAAACAATGGAGGACATGGAGGCAGTGGTGTACTTGCTGCTCGTTCTGTGTTTTTGTCGCAGCAAATGCTGCGGCAGCAAAGCAGCAACGCGTCTCTACATTCACTTTGAATGGGATCGTGACGCGCGTCAACTTTTTGCGTCTTTTGGTGTGAACGCAGCATAAAGCCTCGTGCCCACTACCTCCGTCAGTTGTCCGTCACCCATTGACTTTGAATGGGGACGGACGCGCAATGCATTGTGGATCCGTCCGTTCAGTTGGAGCGTTCGCCACCGTCAGAAAGTTGAAAAATGTTCAACTTTTTCGGCAGCGACGGATCCGTCATCCAATCAGATCGCGTATGCAAATTTAAGCACTGTGACGCGACTCGGGCTCGATACTGGAAAGCGGTAGAGCGGCGGACGTCCGTTGACTGACGGTGCAGTGGGCACGTACCGTAACGGTACGTGCCCACTGCACCGTCAGTCAACGGACGTGGGAAGGCGTGGCTGACGGATGGGGGAGTAGTCTTTGCAGAGGCATCCGTCAGCCAATCAAATCGCTTCGCGCTCCATTTTTTAAATTAACTTCTCCACCGCTCTCCCGCTTTCCAGTATCGAGCCCGAGTCGCATCACAGTGCTTAAATTTGCAATACGCGATCTGATTGGATGACGGATGTCCGTGCGCTGCCGAAAAAGTTGAACATTTTTCAACTTTCTGACGGTTTCGAACGCTCCAACTGAAACGGACGGATCCACAATGCATTGCGCGTCCGTCCCCATTCAAAGTCCAATGGGGTGACGGAACAAACTGACGGAGGTAGTGGGCACGAGGCCTAGGCCTCGTGCCCAACTACCTCCGTCAGTTGGAGCGTTCGACAACCGTCAGAGAAGTTGAAAAATGTTTCAACTTTTCCGGCAGGCGACGGATCCGTCATCCAATCAGATCGCGTATGCAAATTTTAAGCACTGTGACGCGACTCGGGCTCGATACTGGGAAGAGGCGGTAGAGAGCGGCGGAGAAGTTAATTTTAAAAAATGGAGCGCGAAGCGATTTGATTGGCTGACGGATGCCTCTGCAAAGACTACTCCCCCATCCGTGAGCCACGCCTTCCCAAGTCCGTTGACTGACGGTGCAGTGGGCACGTACCGTTACGCTACGGCTACACCAGACGAGGAAATTCACTCGTGCGGAAATAGAACGTTCACCAAGCGGAAATTTTCCATCCATTCTCTGAACACTATATCCAACTATCGTCGAGGCCTAACTTGCTATCTATAATTACTTACACTGTCTATTTACTATCTATCTTATACACTCGTCTTCAAACAGAAAAGTTAATGTTTTTAATCGTTTAAAAACGTTAAATCTCCATAGTAACAGCTCTCGAGGGTTTGGGAAATAATCCGATTTATTGATTCCCCTCATTATTCACAGCAAAAATATGTAATGATTTTCATTACATTTCATTGATTTATTACCATACATCTATGTTAAAAGGGCCACCGCAAACCTCGCTCGGAAAATAATAATATAATAGAATGTTCTTCTATGTCTATAATTTTCCACACGGGAAAATGTCGGCGCGCGGGTACGTTTCAGTTTCAGCGTCTGGTGTAGCCACTCTCATTGCTTTCAACGGTTTCGAATTCTGCTGCGTTCATAACGCGTCCGCAAAGCAAATTTTCCGCGTCTGGTGTAGCCGCGGCCTTACGGAGTTGATACGTCGAGGGCCATGCCCAGGGGCGTAGCCAGAATTTTATTACTGTGGTGGCCAGCTCGGGCCAGTCTTATATTTGGGGTGGCACTTGATTGTCAAGGGGGGGGGGGGGCAATATTTATTCAGAAACATCGGATTATAACACTTTAAATAAGAATGATAAAAGTCAAAGTTAGACCAAGACCACACTGCAGAATCTTTAAATAAATAAATGCCTATAGTCAAACAATGAATTCCATTTTAAAAATATAGAATTTTTGGCCCAAATGAGTTAGCTTTTCAATACAACTTTTTAATATTATATTAAGTCTTGGCAGTTGTTTAAAGATTAACCTACGTTTAAAAAAAATATGTAGGCCCTAAAAATATATATAATTGGTATTGCCATAATAGTTTGTCGGTTCATTTTGTACTTTATTTCTGTCTATGTGTGTACACATAAATATGCAAACATACAGCTCACTTAATGTAAGTCAAGTTCACTTAATTACAGTGTAATTAAAGGCAACATCTAAACAACACAACAATACCTATTTACGAGAAATCTTGAGAACAAGAAGTGAGCCTGTTCATGTGGTAAATGGGGTGGATTGGTTGCCTAGTTGGATAAACCCGAAACTGAATCTTAATGAAATTGAAATAGAATGCAGCTTTCTGTGGCTGGTTTCTCCATATTGCCTAGTTTAAAGCATATTAAGTCCTTAACTCGTGATTTATTTAGTAAATATTAGGTAGTAAGAAATTATTAAAAATCTGTGTAATATCCCAATCCAATCCCCTTCCTGTCATCACAGTGATAAAACTAATTGTTTTCCTTCATTCAGTTCTTTCAGAATCTTTAGAATGGTGAGTCTCTGTTCAAATTGTTCGACTGCATAAAGGCCTCATTTAAGCTGTTTGAAATAACCCTTACACTCTATGACATCAGAGACAACCAATTTCTCAAAATTACTTGAACCTAGGGGAACTTAGGGGATAGAAATTGCTGTTTCATGATAGATATTTGGAGGAACTGAAACTACCTTCAGGAAACTGACTTGTATGCAACATGCACTTGCGAAACCCTCAAGACCATATTTAGACGGAGTGCGCTTTTTGAACAAGACTTAGTTGGAAGACAAAATGGAAGGATTGGAGGACTATGTTGACTATCCGGATTACACTCCAGGCAATGAAACTGCAGAGCCTTCAGTGACTTTAGAAGACAACACATCCTTTTGGAAATACAGTAGTTTGACAATCAACATCCTCATTGCCCTGGTCGGCCTCATTGGAAATTCTGTGGTCATTTGGATTTCGGGCTGGAAAATGAAAAGATCTGTTAATACTACCTTCTATCTTAGCCTGGCCATTTCAGATTTCTTGTTCTGTGCCTGTCTGCCAATGGAGATATTCTATGTGATGACCTCAAATTGGCCCTTTGGACTGGTGTTATGCAAGCTCATCTCCTCTGCACTGTTTTTCAACATGTTCAGCAGCGTCTTTGTACTGATGCTGATCAGCATTGACCGCTGTGTGATAGCAATGTTTCCAGCGTGGTCCCAGAACCACAGGACAATCAAGATGGCATCCAGTGTACTAGTCCTCACATGGATCCTTTCTGCTACCATGACTTTGCCTTCACTGCTCCACAGAAACACCCAAGTCCTCGGTAATGTCACACAGTGCTATGTCAATTATGGGTCCATCGCTGCAGGCAAAGCAGTGGTGCTGACCCGATTCATCTTCGGATTCCTCATTCCTTTTGTGATCATTGTAAGCTGCAGCATCATCTTGTGTATAAAGCTTAGAAGATTAACCATTAAAACAACTAAGCCCTATAAGGTCATGGTCATACTCATCTTGACCTTTTTCATCTGTTGGATTCCCTTTCATATATTTGTTCTTCTTGAATTAAACATACATAAGCACAACGTGCATATCGTAGTCGAAACAGGAATGGTTGTGGCAGTAACTTTAGCTGCGGCGAATAGCCTTATCAATCCATTTTTGTACGTGTTTATTGGTAAGGAATTTAAAGAAACCCTAAGGAATCATTCATATAATAGGGAGGAAGATATGGCAGTATGCGATGGACGGAGGACGGTCGGACACGGCAAGTGTTATCCAAGATCCAAGTCGATGGCTAATGCCGGGACCATATTTCAAACGTGGAATACTCTGTTTTTTCACAATGTTCTTTGAGTTTTTTGTCAGAATTTTAGCTAGAAAATGCATTTGTGTTTCATTTTTTGTTACCTTTTTAGTACACGTTAACAATTGTGAAATTATATATCCAGTTAGTATTATTGTTGTTGTAATGGGATGTGTTCACCGGCTACTTCTCCTAAGTTAGCTACTGTCCCAAACTTTTCATTAGTATGAAAGACAGCCATGAGCTTGTGGATTAGACGCAAATACTCAAACAAATAAGAGAATATCTTTTTTCTTGATTTTAAATAACCAAGTTGAATGATGAATCAAACTTTCAGCTATAGTTTCTATGAAGGAGCATTGGGTCCTACTATATTTGATGTTCATTTCAAATTTACGTCTGGGAAAAACTGAATTGGTATATTTTCCTTATGAGGGCTTTTGTGCTTACACCAAAAATAAACTATATTCATAAACGTGTTTGAATGTATGATAAATTTATGCATGAGACCAAACAGAAGAATCTTAAACTTAATATAGCAAAAACAATGTTTTCAATTTGAAAGTTATGCGGTAGATGCTTCACCACACATTGTGTTATGATTTCTTGTCCACTTCTCTCGTGTTGAAGTCAATGCAACATCTTGTCAGCTTTTATTTTTGTAAAATTGACCCCCTACCGAAATTGCAAATGAGTTAGCCTTTGAATTAATACTTTGTAATCTATTATCAAGTCTGCCTCCTAATATTATATTCATGAGGATATATCCATTTGCTCTAAAGAGGTAGCAAGATACACACAAGACATATAAATGTTGCTTTATTTTATTGAACATTGAATTGCCAATAGAGCTAGAGATAGGACAATGCAGGGAGGAGGAAGTACTGTGGGTGTGTGATTCATATTTCACCTCTTCAGCTCTTTTTATACACCTTTAAACATTGCATCACAAATTAAAGAAAAAACTATATTTCAAATGTTTGCTACGCATGTCTATTTCGTTTCTGGACATTCCAACCGCTCTTTTTTCAAGTAAGGCTTTGACTTTATAACCAGTGTAACCCCATCTGTGTTTACATTGTGTGTCGTTTTACGTGACAGGTCTAAAGATTACGAGGTAGGAATGCCACAAAGGAACTTTGAATAACTCTTGACGCGCTGTCGTAAACTCTTGAAAGGGCTAACTACTCCCTATAATGTTTGTGCTATAGTGCAGAAAGGAGGCAGGACTGTATGGTTTTCCGTTGGTGAAGTAGAAGTGTGATCCGGGAAAGCGGGGAGAATTCTACTATTAGTTTAGTTGGCCTTCGTGCTGCCATCTGCTGGTTTTGTTCTTGCTTGAGACGGTAGTCAGCCAGGGCAGCCCTTATGGCATCTTCTGCCAGCACTGAGGAGGATTACGTAAGGAGATGGACGGGCATAAGAGATGGTAGAATATGCGATGGCAGAGGTAGACAACATGGTGGAAGAAGAGGGGCAGGACGAACTACTTACTAGAGCCAGTGCCAGTCTTTCACCGGGGGGATAGGCTGAGCTCTTTGGCAATATCTGGTGTGTCTTTTATCATCGACGCATCAGCCAAGCTACAGCAATGACACAAAGCATGAATATTAGTCTATAAAACGCTGTATATCGTATTTGTCGTCGACTGTAACTATTAACAGTTGAAAAATATTGTAATTGAGTATGCATATAATCAAATTTATAACAAGGAAATTACGCAAAAATAAACTAAACAATCTAGTTATAGTGAATAACAAATACTAGGTGACCGCGAAAATTAACCCAATCAACAGTTCAGTTGCAGTCCCATATTTACTTACAGACTTGCCCCTTCACCCACTCTGTGACCACGAGAGCTGATGCAAATAGCGAGACCACAGCCAAAGGTCTTGAATGTGGCGTCCACATCTTGTCGCCAATGATCCATCAACCTCCAAATCTGTCACATAGGTTATGGTTATGGAAATACTTCAACCAGGACAAA
>OLKM01001318.1:0-48673 GCA_900291075.1 Melanogrammus aeglefinus | reverse complement strand
TTCATATATTTCTTCTTGAATTAAACATACATAAGCACAACGTGCATGTAGTCGAAACAGGAATGGTTGTGGCAGTAACTTTAGCTGCGGCGAATAGCCTTATCAATCCATTTGTGTACGTGTTTATTGGTAAGGAATTTAAAGAAACCCTTAGGAAATCTATAATAGGGAGGATGGAGTATGCGATGGACGAGGACGGTCGGACAGCAAGTGTTATCCAAGGATCCAAGTCGATGGCTAATGACGGACAGATTTCAAACGTTGGAAATCTGTTTGTTCACAATGTTCTTTGAGTTTTTTGTCAGAATTTTAGTTAGAAAATGCATTTGTTCATTTTTGTTACTTTTAGTACACGTTACAATTGTGAATTATATCAGTTAGTTTATTGTTGTTGTAATGGGATGTCATCGGCTCTCCCTAAATAACTGTCCCAAACTTTGCATTAGTATGAAAGACAGCCATGAGCTTGTGGATAAACGCAATACTCAAACAAATAAGAGAATATCTATTTTCTTGATTTTAAATAACCAAGTTGAATGATGAATCAAACTTTCAGCTATAGTTTCTATGAAGGAGCATTGGGTCCTACTATATTTGATGTTCATTCAAATTTACGTCTGGGAAAAACTGAATTGGTATATTTTCCTTATGAGGGCTTTTGTGCTTACACCAAAAATAAACTATATTCATAAACGTGTTTGAATGTATGATAAATTTATGCATGAGACCAAACAGAAGAATCTTAAACTTAATATAGCAAAAACAATGTTTTCAATTTGAAAGTTATGCGGTAGATGCTTCACCACACATTGTGTTATGATTTCTTGTCCACTTCCTCGTGTTGAGTCAATGCAACATTTGTCAGCTTTTATTTTGTAAAATTGACCCGTACCGAAATGCAAATGAGTTAGCCTTTGAATAATACTTGTAATCTATTATCAAGTCTGCTCTAAATATATTCATAGTAAGAATAATCCATTTGCTCTAAAAGTAGGCAAGATACACAAGAATATAAATGTTGCTTATTTTATTGAACATTGAATTTGCCATAGAGCTAGATAGGACAATGCAGGGAGGAAGGAAGTACTTTGGGTGTGATCATTTCACTCTTCAGCTCTTTTTAACACCTTTAACATTGCATCACAAATTAAAAGCAAAAAACTATATTTCAAATGTTTGCTAGCATGCTATTCGTTCTTGACATCCAACCGCTTTTTTCAAGTAAGGCTTGACTTTTTAACCATTAACCCCATCTGTGTTTACATTGTGCGTTTTACGTGACAGGCTAAAGATTACGGATGGTAGGAATGCCACAAAGAACTTGAATAACTCTTGACGCTGGTATACTTTGAAAGGTAACTACTCCCTATAATGTTGTGCTATAGTGCAGAAAGGAGGCAGGACTGCTATGGTTCCGTTGGTGAGTAGAAGTGTTGTCCGGGGAAGGGGGGGAAATCTACTTAGTTAGTGGCCTCTGCTGCCATCTGCTGGTTTTGTTCTTGCTTGAGACGGTAGTCAGCCAGCAAGGGCAGCCCTTATGGCATCTTCTGCCAGCACTGAGGAGGATTACGTAAGGAGATGGACGGCATAAGATGGTAGAATATGCGATGGCAGAGGTAGACAACATGGTGGAAGAGAGGGGCAGGAATACTTACTAGAGCAGTGCAGTTTCACCGGGGGAAGGCTGAGCTCTTTGGCAATATCTGTGTTCTTTATCATCGATGCATCAGCAAGCTAAGCAATGACAAAGCATGAATATACAGTCTATAAACGCTGTATATCGTTTTGTTGTTGACTGTAACTATTAACATTGAAAAATATGTAATTGATGTATGCAATATCAATGATATTGTGTATAAGACTAACAATCTAGTTATGAATAACAAATACTGATGACCCAAAATTAACCCAATAACATGTTCAGTGCAGTCCCATATTTACTTACAGACTTGCCCTTCACCCACTCTGTGACCAGAGAGCTTGATGCAATAGCAGAGCCACAGCCAAAGGTCTTGAATTTGGCGTCCACAATCTTCCCATGATCATCAACCTCAATCTGTCACATAGGTTATGGTTATGGAAATACTTCACCAGGAAAATGGACAGGTTTTTTTTTATTTATTTTTTTTATTAAATCATAGTCCATTTTTACAAACTCTTCTGTGTTAACAAATGGGTATTTATCAAACGTCTTTGTAAAACGGTAATTCTCTATGAATAAAGGAAAATGGGATTTTGCCGTTTACCTGAAGTTTCATCACATCTCCACAAGCTGGGGCACCCACCAAACCTGTCCCCACATTCTTGGATTTCTTGTCCAAAGATCCGACATTTCTTGGGTTCTCGTAATGGTCCACCACCTTGATCCGTGAAGGGGAGAGTTTAATTTTAGTAGCAAACGTATTAAACCTCAACATAAACCGGACTAGTCTAGTTTCAAGATAATAAAACGCATTCATATTTATGAGCATAGATCCAAATAATACAGTACAAGGTTTCATTGTAGCCTTGGGACCACATTACATAAAATAAAATAAAGAAAGATAGGGCTCCATTGTCTAGAGCACTCCCCCACATCCTCTCCCCTCCAGTAAAATCTCCCCAATTTTTCTGCAAAGTCATAATGACAACGAGGTTTCATATTTTAGAATATAAATACTTCTGTTATGAATATTTTATTTCTAGACTTTAAAAATACACATGTATGCCTATTCTGTTAGGGTTACCTTACTTACACCATTAAGAATTTAAAGAGTAGGGGGTTTATGACTGCTTGTCTACACAGTTCTACTTGGTGATAATACAAACAAGTATAATCGAAACTTTTAGAACCTAAAACAGCTTACTTTGCCGAGATAACACATGTATATGAAAACGTGAGACACTAGAACCTAGTCATTTATCATGCACATTTGAATGTAGATCTAATAGTTTTACAATTAAGTCGAGTCATTATTTTAAATGTTTGCAGAAAACAGAACCTGGTATTTAACTTGAAATGTCCCCTGACGCACTAAACAATACCTTTATTACCTACGCAACATTGATTAACATACAGACTAATCTGATTAGATCGACAGCTTCAAACTACATCAATTTATAGGGTGACCCTCTCTAAGGCAGAGGCTTAGGTTCATATTTATTATTAACCATTTAACCAAAAGCTTGTTCCAAAGAGCAGGGGAGTCTTGTTTCCTATCGTGTTGGTACGCATGCAGCCAAACAAACCAACTAGTTCCAGATAACAACATTTCAACCATTGCTATGACAGCCCATTTGTACTACTAGACTGGACCGGCTGTTACAAAATACGCCATGCCTCAAACGAAACGTTACCTTCTCGTGGTAGAAGCACTGGGCTCTGAACTCGGGGGCTGAAAGCGTCCTGTTGAGTAAATCAGTGGGCTGATGCACTTCTTGGCGAGGACACCCGCCATGTTCTTTAGGTTAATGACGCACTAAGAAAAACACTGGAACGATGCGTGGATTCGACTACCTCGATCGGCTTCTAGTACTGGACTGGAATGAATGCACCGGTCATGCGCTCAGCCTACTCAACGACATGGGGATCGAGGGGAGGGGCTTATTTTTTAAGGTTACGGGAAACACCTAGGGGTACTTTAGGGTAGTACATGGGACAATGTAAAAAAAAAATAATAATAATATTTAGGCACTTACGTAAACGGAAACAATTCTAAAATGTCCCACGACCACGATGACTTTCAGTATTTTTTATTTATGTGATCCTTACACCATCTAACGAAGACAACTGCTAATTATTTAGGAGTAACTCGAATTAGGCCTACATATTAACTGAGATATTCTGTATACGTTTATAAAAAGTCTGCATACATTTAGTAATTGTATCATCGATTTTCAACCGAGCTACCAATAAATAGTAGGCTTCCAAAACTCGAATTCTTTTAGGGTCAACGCCCTTTTTTTCTAAATTATTCCTCATGCAACATTTAAACGTTTATGTTAATCTGTGTGACGACGGCTTGGGTAACATCGAAGACTATTGCAGTAGGCAATACCATTCGTGAGAACCCTTCACAAACTTTGTCCTTGGACATTACTACACATGATCGGTGGCGTAGGCCTACATACGAATGATGCGTTCAAGTCCAAACACAATTTATAAATCACGGCATTGACATAGATGCCAGTATCTACTGGAAGACAATAACACTTCTTTTTTTGTCAGAGGTCTTATGTCAGACATGCTTTTTTATGTATACAGTTAGGCCTACGTCATTATGACTTTCATTGATTCATATTTCATGGTAACTTCTGACATAATTGGATTCCAAGCAATGCTTGCAAATACCAGTACATTGACATCTAAAACCAATCCTGAGAAAAATATTATTATTATATTTCCGTATAACTATCTCAAATATTCACCCAAACGGGTATAGGGTAATTTACACAATCGGTCCGCTGGTACGTGAACGCAGCACTGCTATCTCCGTGGCGATGCAGCGGAACTGTGATGCAATCTGTCGCAAGGATTTAAGTTTATGTCCATAACATTGATCAATGGTTATGTTTGAGGTGTCGCTTCTCGTTATACAGACGCTTGGATTTTACCGAGATACGTTTTCTTTTTTATCAGCCAAACGGCAATTTTAACACCTTGGTTTTCTCACTTTAGCTTCTGTTAGCACGCTAGCAACCACCAATAATTGGTATATTTTCTATCTTACTCAACGTTAGCGAAGTTTATGTTAACAGTGACACTTCCCTTACGTTAGGCCCGTGTGGAGGAACACCATACTTTTAAATTCTGCGTTTCTGTCAGGCAATTAGCACCAGTATAGGTCCGAGTCGTTTTGACATGTTTTAAAGGTCTCGGGGACAGATCACAACATCCCCACATACGTGAACCTGGACCTTGGATCTCATGGCGACTGCTGCCCCACCACCGCCCGGCGCCGTTCCCTCCGAGGCGCCGAACCCGAGCACCAGCGGGGCCAGCGTGAATAATGAAAGTGGAAGCCAGGACAGCACTTTCGAGTGTAATATTTGCCTTGACACGTCTAAAGATGCAGTGATCAGCCTCTGTGGGCATCTTTTCTGGTAGGCGTACAGTTAGTCTTAATATGCCAACTATGCCTTTCATTGATGTAAACGCAGTATTAGTGCACACTTAAGAACAGTACCCATGCGCTACTTCCATACCAGTGTACGTTATAGGCCTAAAGCAAACTATAATGATTCTGCAAACTATCAAATAACTGTCAGAATGTGAGCTGTGTCACATTCTGAAACCGACAACAGACAAACATAGGTGGTGCTATTGTAATGATTTATTTCTAAAATGAAACGTTTCAAGATTGTGTTGTTTGGAATTTAATTTAATTTTTTTCATTTAACTTTTCCCAATCCTTCTCATCTCTTCAATTAGTTGGCCGTGCTTGCATCAGGTAAGTTGGTCAATGTTATTATGAAGATAGGTTTTTGTAAGCAGAAAACTGTCCGAAACAATTCTCCTAATATAATCTAACATCTGCTGTACTTGTTTAGTGGTTGGAGACCAGGCCAAGCAGACAAGTTTGTCCAGTGTGCAAAGCTGGAATCAGCAGAGACAAAGTAATCCCCTTGTATGGGCGAGGAAGCACTGCCCAGCAGGACCCGAGGTGGGTAGAGTTCACCTGGTTAAGGCTTTCTCATTCCTTCAGTTGCAGTCGCACTTGTGTTTTGTATTACCAACGTAAGTAAGATATAGGTTACCATTATGCTGTGTGTGTGTTGACGTTCCCGTGGGCCTCCCCTCAACCAAATGTTCTTCTGTTGTAGGGAACGAACACCTCCGCGACCACAAGGACAGAGGCCCGAGCCTGAAAACCGTGGCGTAAGTTTACCTACGATGAAGTATAAACCCTATCATCACACACACTTTTTTCAAATACATTTATAAAACTTAAGGTTCCGGTCCTTGATTCTGATTGTCTCGAAGCTGTCGTAAAATTCTATAAACACACGCCTGTGCCAACATATCTATTCATTATTAGTATTATTGCGCCAGCTAAAGTATGCTTACCTGTGTGTTGTTTGAAACCATGTTCCGTTATTGAGGAAAAATAATTGGGATTTTTAATGAATGATCATATTTTATGTTTCTTTTTGTTTATGTAGTGGAATCTTACTTGGTATATAGATACCGTCTTAGTAACCTGAACTTGTACCAAACTTTCACTATTTGAAGCCAGAGATATAACTATATCTTAAGGCGACCCTCGAGGAGGTTACTATCTTGTCGATTCTGAGATCATGGCAGAGGGGCTGCAGGGGCTTCTTTCTGACATTTTTGTTGCTGCTGATGTTCCTACTGAACCCTGACCCTGTCCCCATACCACCCCTACTGTTCATGTGCCGGACCGTGCGTACTCCTATGCGGAAGACCAAAATCCCTGACCTTGCGGACTGTACACATAGCAAGCGCTACGATAGCGCATTGGTCCAGGAAAACAAAACGGATGCATGTTTAGAAGAGAGATTATATGAAGAGATCCCCTGTTACCCACATTTATATAATTCATCAAACAATATTCATTAGTGAGCTTCTGGCGAGAACGCTTTGGAGAAAGGAAAATTGCAATTTTCTTTCCTAATCCACATGCACCCTCTACTCGGTTACTCGCGTTTGACAACCAACGCTATGGTGCACTACCCTAACCAACTGGCATGGAGTTAGGATCGGTAAACGCACATGGGTAGGACGCTACACCGATACAGACCCTCAATTTTAGTATGAATGGGACCTCCGACCCCCCCCCCCCCCCCTCCTACTTCAACCATCTAATTGCTGGCCCAGTTTGTTGATTTCATTAACTTAATTTATGATGAAACTGTTTGGCCGCATTGGATAAGGCACTTGCTGCCGTTTTAAGTGACGTTTAATTCATTAGCAAAAGAAATGCCTTCCCTTTGGGACCTATTAGATCCTGCTGAGGTGCTAAAGCCTGCCCTGAGAGTAACGGCAAATAGCATTGGCTATTGCATCACATCTCTACTTGTTAACCATGAGAACTATGAACATGTTGATGGAAAATAAAATGATGACCCTTATGTTGAAGTTAACGTTGAGTCATTTTGTATTGTAGGGTTTTCAGGGTTTTGGATTTGGAGATGGAGGATTTCAGATGTCGTTTGGGATCGGTGCCTTCCCGTTTGGTATTTTCGCCACTGCTTTTAACATCAATGACGGCAGACCACCACCAGGTAGTTGGGTTTTTCATAATAATCCAAATTATGTTATATACGTAATGTTAAAAGTATTTTGTACCCCAAATTAGATTTATTGCACAATAATCAAATAGGTTTAATGTAACATTTCATACTGTTGTGGTGCTTGGATACCAAATAACAATTTAAACGTGTTATTCTACCCTATAGCAGCCCCAGGGACACCACAACACACGGATGAGCAGTTTCTGTCGAGACTTTTCCTCTTTGTGGCGCTGGTGATTATGTTTTGGCTGCTCATTGCCTAATGGACTGCATACCAAATACACATCATTGTGTTGGACAAACAAAAAAGCAAGATCCACTGGAAGGATAAAACATACCATGCATTGTGTGGATTTCAATTTATGAATGGGGTCACCGTATTGAATACTTTCCTGTGAAAAGGGTGCAATATGTTGCTTGTCTAACCACTACCTGAAACTGTAGATTATTTGGCTGCTCATTGTTTAGAGTTTAGTTGAGTTTTCTCAACGTGCCTCAGTCCAGATTGATTTTGACTTTTGCATTTCAATGAACTGTGGAATCAATTTCTCAACGAATGTGAGGTAATGAAACAGGACAGATAAGAGGAAGCCAATTCTGTAAATTAATTTTATTGTAAAACAAACATTTAACAATTTGCACTAGAGTTTTCTGATGAGTCTTATAAATTGATACAGCGGAACCTCAACTTAATGTAGTCTCAACATAATCACAAACGACCTTTAACTGCCAAATTGAAGGAAATTAGTCTATTAATATCTATTGTCGGACTGTAAACCGCCAGACTGTAAACCAGAGGATATTTGTTCATGTTTCACTTGAGTAAAACACGACTGTATAACAATGGCTGATAACTAGGTCAGAACATAACATCAAAATAAAAACTGCTTGGTATATCAGTCGAGTATTTCTTTTAACAGAGGCCTACTTTCCATGTTTTGTCTGATCTGGTATAAGAGAAGTGCTGCTTACCCTAATGGATGAGAAAAAATGTAATCTAAGGGAAAGAGTTGGGCAGAGGAAAATTGTTACATTGACTGTATTTATTCTCCCAATTTAAAAACTAGAAAGTAGATCTGGAATATGGTATGTATTATTAAAAATCTTGATATAACAACATATCTAAACAGTCATTTAGCCATGTGATATACTTGAAATATTTATTCAAGTATTTGCTTTTTTAACTGCAGCTATCCTCTTGATCAACACCTATTTAAAATATAAATCTTCTGATAGCTCAAATCTGTTGTATTTACTGTATTTAAAGATGGGACAAATAAAGGATATCGGAGCCATTCACATATGCCTCAAACACATTTTAATATAGAAATAAGATTTCGATTTCTATAAAAATATGGACTTTAAAACACAACCTTTGTTAGCAAAATGTAAATATTGTAAACTACTGGGGTTTCGTTTTCCAAAAAAAGGCCAACTGATTAATGATAAGCATATAAGCCTACAGATTCACTTATTTAGTTGATTAAAAAAACAAATGTAAGATGGGTTAATGAAAACTAATTGTAACAGTATGTTTTAACAGTATTCGATGTGATGTCGCTTTAACAGTCACTGAACTATAAAGTAATACAGTTGGAAGATAGTTGAACATTTGTGAAAAGTTGCTTGACAATGAATATGTCTGAATCTGTCAAAAGCAATGTGCTCTGAATAAAAATGAAGGAAATATGCGATTTGTGCATGTGAAGTTTTCTTGAATCCTGAAACCAATTGCAACCATTGCGCCTAGTTTAATATGAGATGATACTAAATCAACAGACAGGCCAAAATAAACACATTCTTTGAGATAACTCAAAGATCACATCCCACTGTCATCATGTCATTTTATTGTATTGATTCTCTCTTTGGAACAGGCTCTGGTAGGCTGAATTCAGCCTCATACAGGATCTGCTGGATCTTCATTTTAGTCTCGCATCTTTTTTGAGGAGCAAGGCGCTTCAAGGTGGGAACAAAGCTGAGCAGAAACAGTTCATCCTCGTCCTGTGTCCTGCCCACTGACTTTTTTAAAGGTACCACGCCATCAGCAGAGGCTAATGTTTCTTTCGCCAAGTCCTTCCTCTTTTTCCCAGTAGTGCCAAGCGTTCCCCACTGGTTGGTCTGTGACTCGGGTGAAGAGGACGGGGTCGCAAACGCTGCCTGGGACTGGGACTCTGGCTGGGTCGCGGGGGCCTTTGCGATGGCACGGGTCCTCCTCGTTGGGGCAGGGGACATGGGGCTGTCTGCGGCCAGGGAGTCCAGGTCAGGAGGGGAGTGGTCTTCCCCGTTGTTGTTGATAAAGTTCTCAGATATGCCGTTTCTTGTGCCGGTAAAAGGGGCAAGGAAGTTGAGCCGCTGTCTGTATTTCCATCGACTGGGAACCAGCTCCCCTTGTTGCTTGCTTTTGAGCTCCGTTCGAACCTCCTTTAAATAACGGTCTCTCATATTCTTCCATCTTCTTTTGCATTCTTCAGCTGGGAGGGTTAGAAGCAAAACAATAGTACCATCAAGGACAAACTTTGTGCTTTGCCTTAAGGTAATTTAATGGGAAACAGGAAAGCTTTAGTAGATGGTCAGGTCTGTGAATATGACTATTGTCTATGGATATGTGAATATATTGTACAATCCAAGAATTTGTTATAATAGTTGCTACTTATCCTTGCATGATTACAACCCTATCAAGTAGGACACTGGCATCCATTCTTTCTCAAATCATACTACTATGTCCTGAGCAAGTAGGCCTACATGATTACTGATTACATGCGCCTCGTTGGGGACATGTGGGGCATCAAGTTTCATCAAAAAGTAACCAGAACTAACATCGTTTAGTCACTTTGACAAACTAAAATGATCAGCATGGTTCCCGTACGACTAATATGCGATAATATTGAACGAAAACGATTGTTAAACGTTTGACACTTCTTAGATTACAAAGCTAAGGAGAGCGGCGTGCTGCTTCACACGCGGACCGCCGCGCGGTAGAACCGGAATATCCGTGTTGGCGGAGCGCGGCCTACCGCGCGGAGCCGCCTTGCTACCGCTAGCACGGCATGCGCGTACCATCCACCGCTTTGCTGCTCGGACAGATAAAACGACCACAAGGCAACATGGAAATCTAATCCATTGAATAGAATCAAAGCGCCAACTTAAGCGCCAGTTTTCTAAATCAGTTATATTATCTCTTGCACTCTAGAATTTGGCTAGGCAAAATAACAACTAATAGTTACTTAAGAGACACTTAAACACTCACATGGGACCCCCATTAGGGTGCTGATGCTTCTCCAGGCATTTATTCGAGTTTCTGTGCAGCGGTAAGTCGGTAAAGTTACGTTATAGAGCTCGGGGAAATTAAATACAGACATTATCAACTTATCGTCCATTTTGCCGTCCTGCCGTCTGCCGTGTTGTTGTGGCTGTGCCGTGCTGCGCGCGCGCGGAAGCGGTAATCTTCTCCCGCCTTTTCCGCCCAGTTTCTGCTCAGCTGCACGTTATCGCGAGCGCAAGCTGCCGCTCGCAGCAGTTTTCATTTGAGTCGGCTGGGGGCGCAACACGGGTTCGCCATTCATAAACACAGCTATTTGCATTCAGGTCCTGTTGCTTCCGATATCATTTTCATTATTTGCATTTCTTTTTACCAAAAATTGTCTTATATGTTTATTGTTTGAGTGAACTGCACCAGGCAGCTCTTGTTTACCTGATATAAGCAAAGACTGAAATGGAATTTGCCATTTGTTTAATGCAACATATATGTTAAAGCACAACCTCACACAGACATTTTTTTTGAAAGTATAATTTAACATCCCACACTTTGGATGGCCCCTGATGTGGTTTCAGGGATGTATTGTGTGCTACAACTAATGCACTGACAACAACAAAACAAGCCTTTATCATATTAATCCCCCTGTAATGAATTCTGCACCATTTGACCCGAAGTAGATGTGCTACAATTCGCTCTATTGAGAATCACAATAAACTACAGATAGTGATCTCAAATTCTCAGCAAACTATACATCAACAATCTGCTCGCTATTAAACCCAACAGAAAGGATGGGGCGGTGGGGTGTTTATTGTTATCTGTTCTCCTGCCCTTATAAGAGGAGCTTAAGACAGATTGTGAAAAATCCATTAATACTCCAGAAGAAGAGGAAGAAAGGTCTATCATCTTGTATGAAATCGCAGGATTGGCTGAATGTAACCTGTGTGAGCTTTGCCTCGGCCTTGCACGTTGTCCAGCAGACTGCATGGCACAGATAAGACATGAACAGGTGGACGAGTGATATCAAAGACTGAGAATTTATGTTCAATGCTATGTCGGTTCATTTATCCTCTCACTCTTGATTGATAAAGCATATAAAAGATGAGTGTGTGGTGCAACACAAATCGTGATGTTCTTCCACACCTAACCAAAACAGGTGAATGTATTTTATCACGCACTATGATCATAGTTGGCTGGATTGGATGGGCCTGGTTCTAATTTACCGATGATAAAGCTGACTAAGGAAGTGCAATTAGGAAATACATTGAATTGCTAATCCTCTAATTCAGAAGATACAATTATTGGGCCCCACCGAGCATTCATCTTTAAACCCTGCAGGTTTCTAATACCAGGCAATCGCCTTTCCTCTAAACCCATCCACAACAATACAGATCTAAGAAGCTCTCCACTTCTTATTTTATGCAGGGAAATCTGATTTCTTTCAGAGAAAGGAAAGGAGTGAGATTAGTTGGATCTGCCGTCCTCCATAACCTCTTCACAAAACTGCCCAGATTAGCCAGGAATTAGGTTTCAAACATTCTATTTGTCCCGTCCATGGGGAGGATTATGGTCACCCCACCAGCCCTCCTCCCCGACATTTCACTATAAGGGACAGACACACTCTTGACCAAGGGGGAGACAGATCGGAGAAGCTGAGCTTTCAGCATAAAATACAAGCGTTGTAATCAAAATCACATTTTGTCTGTTTGGGATATTCTCTTTTTTTTTGTTCTTGAAAGGATTATTCGGCATGGCACGTCAGAAGTTCCCATTCACAATAGAAAATATTCTCAACAAGTTCCCAGACAAGAGTAGCGAGGAGAAGAATCTGTTGGACTCTGCTGCCGTGGGACGGAAGGAGAAGGCAGAAGGAAGCGCCATTGGCAGACCGACTGAGACAGTCCATCACACCTGCTGCCTGAGCTGCTGCTGCTGTCTCCACTGTGGGGAGGTTTTCCACTCGGATTTCATTCACGAAGGTCAGTCAAGGAACTCTTGTGTGTGGTTTTTGGTATTGTAAATGAATGTTTTTCTACTAGCTACAACTATTTACTCTCCTAATTATTTTGATGTTTAAGATGCCCTTTATTATGTAGTGTGTAGTGCTAAGCATCTTGAACAAGGATGCCGGACAGCAGGTGTTGGGGATTGAACCCAGTACCTCTCAGCTTTCATAAAGGAGCTTGTAGGGTCTTCTGACATGGGGGAGCTCAAAAACAGTAAAACACCTCTGAAAATCAAACACCCTAATCATCCTGCCCAATGGTTGCCTAGGAGATTTCACCACATTGTGTGTCTATATCTATTAGGGGAAAAATACTAGTGAATGGCAGAGTCAATGCTGTTTGAGATGCTGTTTAAAAAAGTGCCTAAGGAGCTCCTTTTGAACCCGCTCTCCTTGCGACAGCATGTCAGTACGGCTGGTCCACAGGGTCGTTGCCAGATGCACATAGAGAAGGGCTGGTGCTCACGCACGGTCCAAGACGCACCAGACGGCACCGCACCATCTTTACAGAGGACCAGCTGGAGGCTCTGGAGCAGCTGTTCCTGCAGAACCAGTACCCGGACGTCCACACCAGGGAGAGGCTGGCCCAGAGGGCGCTGCTACGAGAGGAGAGGGTTGAGGTGCTGAGTCGGTTGTATTTACACTAGCTTCTTGTTTTGGTATTTGTTGGGGCGAAAAAAGGCTTTGATTAGCCGATGTGGCAGAGGTTAGGGAAATGTATGAGTACAGTTTGATCTTACTCCAGAAATCTTCAGTGGGAATGGCAGCAATGTGATACAATTTCACCATTTAATATTAAATACAATTGTGTGTGAATTTATTAAACAACAGGACATGACAGTGCCTCTGTTTCTCCCAACAGGTATGGTTTAAAAACCGAAGGGCAAAGTGGCGGCGCCAGAAAAGACTGACATTTCGTGTGGGAAAAACCGAAAACTGAAATGTGTGTGTGAGTGTGTGTGCGTGTGTGTGCGTGTGTGTGTGTGTGTGTGTGTGTGTGTGTGTGTGTGTGTGTGTGTGTGTGTGCGTGTGTGTGTGTGTGTGTGTGTGTGTGTGTGCGTGCGTGCGTGCGTGCGTGCGTGCGTGCGTGCGTGCGTGCGTGCGTGCGTGCGTGCGTGCGTGCGTGCGTGCGTGTGTGTGTGCATACTTCGAACCCTTTGCTCAAACACCATCTTCTCATGTTAAAAAGAAGAGAAAAAGAATCCTTCCAAATTGTGCTTTGAAAATACCAAAACACTGGACAGGGACATTTACATAAACAAAGTCACTATTAAATATATTCATGATTTTCGATATTCAGTAGATCTTAAATGTGTGCAGTTAATGTAAACATAGACATTTTTGTTTTATATAATAATAATAATAATAATAATAATAATAATACATTTAATTTAGAGGCGCCTTTCATGACACCCAAGGTCACCTTACAGAGCATAAAATCATCATAAATTGTTAAAAACAGGACATTGTGGAAAAACAACAAAAACAAAACAAACAAACAATCAAGACAGTGATCAGTTAGACGTTGTGTGCGAGTTTGAACAGGTGAGTTTTGAGTTGTATGTATGTATCTTGTATGTATAATGTATATAACTGACATATCTAGAACTTAACTCTGTCTGGATTACACTCAGAATGTTAGACAAAAAGAGAACAGTGTATAAAGTTGTAATAACACTAAAGAAGACGCGCGCAAACACACACACACACACACACACACACACACACACACACACACACACACACACACACACACACACACACACACACACACACACACGGTCGCACACCACACACACACACACACGTGCACACGCATACACACACACACACACACACACACACACACACACACACACACACACACACACACACACACACACACACACACACACACACACACACACACACACACACACACACACACACACACACACACACATTTTAGAGTTGCTTTATAGGTCGAAATCAATTCCAATTGAAGGTGGATCTCTCATCTATAATTATATTAATTAGCCATGTCATAAAATGCAAATAAAATTATTCTTACATTTCGCCTGTAGTTTTTGTGCTCCTGTAGTTGGCTATATTGTAGTAGGAGTATGTACTTATATGGCATAATATATCATATAAATGCATATGTAATGACAGCTCCAAACAAATGCTGGGGGAAGAGTTATTATTATGTTAGAAATTGAATGAAAATAAAACGTGATATGTTCCTTTAATACTTTCTTTAACTTCCGGTGACGACAGCAGACGTAGACGTGTGCGTCATTTTAACACGAGCAACACGGTAGCTGCTTGTTTTTAGCTTAAGGTACCTTTAGTTATAGCAAGCTGTGGAGTGCGTTTAGTCGGAAACTAATATCATTCTGTTTTTTGTTAGTCGATTGACAGTTGAATCCGCGTTTATTATATCTGATCGCGTTGCGTTCGAGTGGTTTATTGACCTGAACAGGTCAAAAACAGCGACAACAATGGAGGGCAGCGCTAGTGTTAGAAGAGCACTGTGTGGGACCCTGGTCGCTGCTAATTTGAACACGGTTGCCCTACGACAGCAGCCCGAAGAGCAGGGGATATACAATCGGAAAGTTCTGGATGAAGAGGAATACATTGAGGTAACTGGTATTTAGTGTAATTATTGTTGAGCGGATATGACGCCATTTCTGATTGGTCCATCTTGTTGAACGTTACATGAAGCAGGTCTTGCATTACGTCACATATTATAGTTAAGCGCCCTGCTTTCGGCCAATCAAGTCTTAAATGATATCCTTAAAGTACACATTTATTGTACTTTAATTGTTACTACATGTTTTCGTGGTGACAGCCAGGTTTCACGCACTGGTGTCAGTACGTTGTCGTTGTCTACTCCTTGTTAAATGGCTTTGCTAGCTAAGGATGCAAGACGGGTTGATGTGATGGGTTGACAAATACAGTCGTTTTGCATGTCGATGTATGAAAGGTTCCAAACCACCTTTTTGCTTTGTCATTCGCAGAGTTTAGAGAAGATTATCCAGAGAGACTTCTTCCCGGACGTCACTAGACTCCAAGCCCAGAGGGATTACCTGGACGCAGAGGAATGTGGTGACCTCGGACGGATGAGAGAGATCTCTATCCGTTACGGCTCATCTTTAAACAAGTCAACACCACGATCCACCGCCCCATGTAAGAATTGTCACTTACTACTATGTGATATTGTACCCAACCAGAGCATAAGGCTTAAAGGGTTAGGTGTTTTTGGTGCTTTACAGAGTATGCATGCAGTCTTTGTCCTTTACACATGGACCTCTCTGACAATGTGCTGTGGTGTGTTTTATTGTTTCTTTGGATCTTTTATATTGTGCAGATGTCACGCCCGCTAGTTTTGACACTCCGTTAGGACATGCTGGATCTCCGTCCTCCATCAGTGGCAGGACTGCCCCCAGCATCAAGAGTGTAGACGGAGGTGAGTAGAGGGCTCATACAGTCACGGTTGCTGTGGTCGTTCATAGTTGGAGTGGTGGGGATTATTATGGACCTTTATCACCTCAATGGGATGGTATAACGGCTGTTGAGACAATTCAATAGAAGTTAAATAATGCTATTATGCCAGCTAAAATGAACACCACAAAAATCAGAGATCTGAGGAGCAGATGTGTTTGGATGGTGATGGTTCAATCGGAATGGAACTCTGTGTTTCCTCGAATAAAAACATTTTGTCCATGGAGGGCTCTGCCAGTTTTCTTCAATGTGACAATTCAGAACTGTTTTCTTTTTCTTTCTGGCAGCAGTAGTTGTGGCGATGTATTCAGACTTTGTTTTTTTTTACCCATAATCTATCTACTCAAGACAAGGTATATTTCCATATGGCGATGGGACACTAACATGCTAGACCTAAAAGAGGACTGTGAATTCACTCAAACTATTTGATAATTCTCTGCCCTTATTTTAACGGTAAAATATGATTATTTTTTTTCTAGAATCTGATATTACTTTTTTTAATGATATAGTTCCCAGTTATTATTTTCTACCAGTCAAGACGCAATACACTTTAATAAATGCTTGACATAGTTAACAACAAAGACTTATTTCCACGGGTCTGTTTCCGCAGAGGGCAACGAGAAAAAAGAGCTGCCCTGCCTGGATCGTTTCCTTGCGAAGAACACCAGCGAGGACAATGCGTCGTTTGAGCAGATCATGGAGCTGGCTGAAGACAAGGAGAAGCTGAGACATTCATGGTTATACGATGCAGAGGCCGAGTACAAACAGGCATGTGTATTCCAATTATTTCTTAAATATTAACTAGAACAAATGCATCGTTGAACGCTCATGATGCATGTTGTTCAAATCCAAAATGGTGCGATCCTTTCTTTAGCGCCGGGAAGAAAACCTGGCATTACCCTCAGCAGAGAAGATGGCCATCGATTGTGTAAAAGCTGGCTTGGAGACCTGGGAGTACAAAGCAAAGAATGCCCTAATGTACTACCCTGAGGGTGAGAACCATTACTCGGCGTCACTACCTTCATCTGGCTGTTTATGCTAGCAATAGGCCTTCACTTTGGAGGAAATTAAGGACTGAGAAAAAGATAATACACTTTTTGTAATGTATAAATCTGCATATTGAATACATTAATGTGTGTGGTGTGTGTGTGTGTATATATATGTATGTATATATATTTTTTTGTTTAAACAGGGGTTAAAGATGACACTCTGTTCAAAAAGCCACGGGAGGTGATTCACCTGAACACTCGCTTTGCCGTAGACCCGTTCAGCAAAGCCCTCAACAAAACCCAGATTCAGCAGGCTGCGGCCCTCAATGCACAGGTACGTGTAAATGTGTTTAAACAAGAATACCAAGTTTTCAAGCAATCAGATTACTGCATATACAAGGCTTTTCTGTGTTTCCATACCCATGGTCTAAGACCTGTTTGCATGTCAGAGGGTATATTGCCATAAACTGTTTATGTCCAATAACGGGGTTATTCACGTTAATAAACTTGTTAGTAAAAATGCACATTGTTAGGAAAAGGACTGCTCGAAATGGCAAAAAAAAGCATCCCAAATAGCTGCAGCTAATGTAAACTCTGCCCCCTCAGTTTAAACAGGGTAAAGTCGGACCAGATGGGAAAGATCTCATCCGCAATGACTCCCCAATGGTCAACGGATACGGCTTCGAAGGGATCTCCCTCCCCAGCACCTGGTAAGGGCCTGCTGAAACAATGAGTTGCCTCCAAGTTGTGCAGAAAACGCGCCACTGGCTAATGCAATAGTCTTACCTTTTGTCAAATTACACTCCTCTTACCAAACAATGTCATCTGTTAAGGTGTAGCCGACTCCCCACTGATGACCTGGGGAGAGATCGAGAGCACTCCCTTCCGCCTGGATGGATCTGACACCCCATACGCAGAAAGAAACCACGGCCCCTCCTTTAAGGTGCACAGGAAGTCTCCCAGAAAGATTTAATCAGTGTTTTGAATTGATTGAAAGGTTTTTGTAGATGCCAACCTTGTCTCTTTGTTCTACTCTTGTCAGATTCCAGAGCCGGGGAGAAGGGAGCGCTTGGGTTTAAAGATGGCTAACGAGGCCGCTGCCAAAACCCGCGCCAAGAAGCAGGAGGCCTTAAGGAAAGTGTCAGAGAACCTTGCAAGGTAAAACCATCGGCACTTAATCAAACAAAAAACTTTCACTGCAGTGCTTCACCGTGGCCGTGCCCTGCTGTACACAAATTTGATTTGACATGACAGCGCTCTGCAGAACATAAATCAATGACGGTGGATGGATCACTCTGTGATAAATTAGTTTGTTTTTTGCCAAGTGAACTATACGGTTGCATAACACAGAAGCTCATACACTGGTAATAAATATACAAACTATCAGATTTTGAAAGTTAATATAAAAAACCATACAGATTGTTTTTTTCTACATCGTTATTTATGCCATGTGCTTAAAGGTTGTATCAGCGATGTTGGGTGACGTCACTTCTGTTGGTATTTGAAGCGAGATCCCAAACAAACAGGGCCAGCTTGCACCTCCCTTCCTTGTTTGGTGCATCCAGTAAAAACTCATGAACGCAGCGCAAAACCCAACAACACCCACCCCTTGTCGGCGATTGGTTGGAATACTATTTATTTTGGTTTTGAGTGGTTGGTCGCACCATTTGTTTTGGTGTACGATCCCGGAGCTTAGGCTGCCTTCAGAGACGCCGTTTTTTGACGGCCTGCTTATGGGGCGGGCAGCTAGTCGATTGTGAGGAAAGATCATATGAATGGGATCATCATGTTTGGGCCTAGAATCACTGATACAACCTTTAACCTTGATGACCTTTTGAACATGAAGCTGAAGACGCAAGAAAGGTCAATTAACATCCGACATAGAGTTTATCATAGTCTATCAGTAGATGTCTCAGTTGGAACACAGACTACTAAGGGTATACATGTTCCCCAAATGAGTAACATGATGACGCACGCAGAGGAACTGCCAGAGTTGGCCAGTTGTGCAATGTATTGCGTTTGAAGCTTTGTGTAGGCGAATCCCCTTGAAGCAATAAAAACACTGAACTGCACCGTGACGTATTAAGATCCTCTCACCGAATTGTACCCGTTTTCTTCCTCACAGTTTAACTCCCAAAGGCCTCAGCCCGGCTCTCACGCCAGCCCTCCAGAGACTCGTCAACCGCACCTCGAGCAAGTACACCGACAAAGCCCTGAGGGCCAGCTACACACCGTCCCCGTCGCACAGTGCCAGTGGCTGCAAAACCCCCCTGAGCGGCCCTTCCACCCCCATAGCCACGCCCACCAAGGGAAAGACCCCCAGCTCACAGGACACGTCCTCGCTCACAGACGATTTGCTGCAGCTTCCCAAGCGACGGAAAGCGGCCGACTTTTTCTAACGGGAACGACTTCTGCAGGAACGCCGCGACAGGGCTGGAGACCTCGTTTTGCGCTTGGATCCTGCCGATCTGAGCGATATTCTGCCGTGGAGAAACGTGAATACGGTGAATCATTTGTACATCTTTTACTCGCTTACGTGATTTTGTTAACTGAACCTTTTGAACGTTCAAATCTTTAATCTGAATGCTTACTTTTCAATTTGTTTTTCCATCTGCCTAGGCCTCCTTTGTAGATGTTAGTGTCACAGCTAAATAATATATGTCCTGCTTACATTAGGCATGCTTATTATTGTCCCATAAATTATAATGCTTTCAAATAAAAGTGCTGTGGAGTGGTTCAGAATATGATGGTTTTGTGTTTAGCTGTAGTGCACAATGTCAGATGTTCCAAGCACAAACCACCATCAGTTGAGTTAGCACAAACAACCCTACCCCATCTGCAACAATGTTCGTAAACATTCAGAAATGTGTTTTTCAAATGACATCCCCCACGTCAAATGACATCCCCACTGTCTTCTTTCCTTAAAGATTAAATGTGAGGCCCCAATAAAAGACATTTCACTGTTATTTCGAAATATGCAATTATTCATATGGAAACACTACACCTTGTGTGAATAATAAAGATGTATTTGTTTTAGTTGCTATCTACAATGTGACTTTATTTTAAGTATTTCAAAAAATGTTTGAGCACCTTTATCCACAAACCTTTAATTGGGAGTAAATGCTTTGCTTTACAATCAATCAGACTTCAAATACTGTGCATTTACCATTATATAAGGCCTCTTCAGCCAATAGTTATAACGATTCAGGGGGGGGGGGGGTCATGATCATGTGTATAGAATGATGCACACGGTTTATTATTTATTCCATACATTTGAGTTTATGGAAGTCTTTGGATGGCATGTACGAAATACCGTTGTACCCCTGAAACCCAAGAAAACATTTATAAGGTTTAAAACTCTTTAATGTGCTTCTTTGTGATTTCTACCTCCTTTTAAAAACGGTCTGCTTTTTTTTTTTTTTACACGACTCACTCGTAGGAGTAAACCCATGGCCGACGTTCCCAGATTTTATGTAACGCTCATACGCCATATCCCCAATGGAAACGCATTCCCTATTGAATAACAGCGATTGTGTGTGATGAACTCCGCCCAGGCCTCCCCCAGATGACTCGCTCCTCTGCGCGTTGGTCGGGCTCCTCGACGTCGGCTTGTTGTGATGGGAGGACGCCGCCATCTTGGTTCAGTAGGGAGGACGGTAGGCGTACACCAGCTTGCTAGCCATAGCAGGCTCTGTAGATTAACTTTAATCTACGAGTGTCTGTTGAGCGTATTGCAGGAAGACCCGACTTCATCGCATTGCTGCTTTAACGGAACTTAAATGGATACACGGTCGTTAGTAGTTTTATTATTAGGGTGCTAACAGGTTGAAGGGGGGCGGCCGTGTTGCGGATCTCTCGGGTGTTTTATTTCTGAGTAGAAGAGCTACTATGAATGGAGGATAAATGTTGCCGAAGGCTGACAGCAGCTGTTTCGTCTTCTTCTCTCTTCTCTTCGCCCTCGTGCAAACGGATCCACCGAAGACAGGTAATTTAACGCCAAACGCACACGTTGGCTTTCAAGCGCTTGACGTCCACATGCACGAAAAGGGAAACTGAATTGCTGCTCAGCGGTGTGCATGAGGAGCGAGGCCTCCTCCGGAGAGCCGCGGACTCGAGGTTCTCCTCATGCCGCGGCATGCGTCTGCAGAGCAGGGCGCGCATATATGAGCTGTGTATTGCCCTGCATCATACAGCTATGTCTTCAAGATAATATCATTGGTCAGAAAATAAAAAAAATGCTGATGGAAATATTGGATATTATCTAGATGTTTATTATCTAGATGGAATATTGGATATTATCTAGAGATTGGACAACCATATCATGCTTCAAACAAATCCTAGGACATCTTGAAACAAAAAGATAAGCAAGTGATGTTATTCTTTTAGCTTAAAAGCAAATCAGCATAAACGCAAGAAGCTCCAGCTGTCCTTAAAATGACTACGTGTTGTGTCTTGAATGCCAGTAGTAGTGTTTATTTGGGCAAAGTAGCATCAGTTTACCAATCCAAAATCATCGGTGTCTTTTAAAGCACACGATAGTCAAACAATCTCATAGTTTCACGGTGCACATATTTCAAGACCAAAGAAGGGGTTACTGATTTGATGACCCAGGCAAACATCTTTATCCCATGGGGTTCCAAGCGATCTAACTGCTTTTGCATGTTCATGGGTTTATCTTCCTATTTAAAACGCATGTTTAGGGCAGGACCTTCAGTTCAATAATCATATGGACGGTTAAGCCCCAATACCCGGGATCACCCAGAGGGTTACATGCTCAGCTGGTGGTATCTGGCTGACCTCTGCATACTGTTATAGCTGTGTGTCGTACTTTACAATCTCTCTTTATTGCCCTGCGGGAAACAAATGTTAAAGGCCAGAACTAATGATTGTTTTCCTTGTCGTTTCATCCGTCCTATTTTAAGCCATTAATCCCTCGGTGTAGAACTGGAGATAAATAATAGGTGATTGGACGATAACATGATTCACTGGACGCCAGCGTGAAAATATGGTATTAAGAAGAGGCTCTCGTTCAGAAGGCATCCATCAGATTCTATCAATTTGGAAGTTTTATATTTTGATTTACCGTTGAATATAACCAAAAGCGATCGATACCAAAGGCCACTAACTTTGACATTGGACTGATATGCCAACTTGTTTAGTTTATGACAAAGTCTTATGTTATATCATGGTCAAAACACAGGTCCCTAATGTCCTTGTTTTTTCAGTTTCAATTCGTGTAGCCATGGGTTCAACAAAATAGGAAACGGTTAGTCAGCATGAAGGGTACGTAGCAATATAATGACAACACATCTATGTTTTGTACAACATGTAGATGCTTTGCGACCATGGCAGGAGATTAAGACAACACCGGAATAGCTGCAGGCCATGTCTTGTTGTCACCATGGCTGCTCTTCTGTTTGTGAAAAGTATGAACACAATAAAACTTGATGGACAGACATGGTTCACCAGAAAGAACAGCTACCTTTACCAATGCCGTTGTTGAGCTGTCGTGACTCGTAGTCATCAGCAGATGATTTATGATCAAGGTGCGATGGGAGGTAGACCTATTGAAAAACGTTAGTCTCTCTTTCTGCCTGAATTAACTGATGGATGCTGTTGCATACTTCATGACTCCATTCCGCAAGGCTTTGATCAATACCCTTGAGGTCTTGGAAACAATTAGCCATATCCAAACATTGTATCAGAGTGCCCAACATAACCTTTGTCAACTTTGGATGCATGTATTGATCTAATTCAGAACATTGGGAAACACATTTTTAAATGAGAATATTTGATGTGTTCACTGTAGTTTAGAGATAGTGGCCTGGACTAAAAACTTCAAAAAGACTTGTATATTTATGCTATGAATTTAATAATGAATGTATAATTCCCTGTGGTACGGCTGGAAGCATTTCGCAGTGTTTCAGAGGTTTTTTTCCTGTTTCCATTCGACATGTGTATCATATAAACAACTACAAAACAAGCATGGCAGTTGGCTGCAGTTAACCTGAAAATGACTAAGGAGTTAAATAACTCAATCACCTTTTTAATAATCAGCTTTAGCAGTGAGCGATTCTGCGGGCTGAGGGGCTCTGCTAAAAACTTGCTAAACAAGCAATATTTTCTGATGACATAACATTGTGACTTCGCACATATAACGTATCACTTTCCCCAAAAGCACATAATGTCAAGGCCTAGTTGTATAGCTTTTCACATGCACAGTTGGGTTATGTACATATTCATCAGTCGTTTCACAATCCATTTCTTGCAACACAATGAAGTTAAACACCTCGCCTTGCCTAATTTAACATAATTTGATCATGTTAAACTGTATTAGCCGCATGGATCAACAACAGCTAGGCGTTTACCGCTAGATAAAGTGGGTAGTGTTGTCAAAGTTCTGCTGTATTGTTGGAGCATCCAAGCTAGCATAGTTTAGGTCAACCAGGCTGCTGAAACAACAACCATTACCCTTAAATAGTTTGGGCGGTTTTTAAAACACAGAAGAAGCAGGAATTCTCAAATAGAGACATGGGTGTTGAAGGCAGGCACTTTTGTTAAATGGGGTGGTAAAATAAACAACCGGATTTCCACACGGTTAAATAAGAACAAGACTGTCAGTGGGGGACCCAGACTTGACTTTTTGTGGTTTGCTTCAATACAGATGGTGTATAAATAAGCACGGCTGAAGGTGGACAGATTTAAATAAAGGATGTTAGCATTCAATTTACTTAATTTTGATTTGTTTCAGGTCCGCAGCTTGCTGTGGCCAGATTATTGGCAGGTAAGCGGTGCATACGTAATACTAAAGTAGAAGTTGGTCGTCTTCGCTGCCTGATTTGAATAAATAAATTATAATATATGAATGTGCAAAAGTCCATCTTCCCTATTCTTCGCAACAGGCTAGCTGTTTGTCACCATTAAGTATATCTCAAACGGTGCTGAATAATAACGGTTTGAATCAGGCAAGAGTTTTATTGTGTGGAGTTGTGCAACTGAAAATAATTAATCTTTCCCCGATGTTTGAGACAAGCATCTTGGAAAATAAATCCCCATTATGGTCTAACAAGGAATTCATTTCAGATTTCAAAACAAACAATAACTTCATGGCAATATGATATGTAACATACATTTATTTGGACTCTGAACGCTGGATCAGAGGTTTGATCCCATGTTACCAGCCTGTCGTGGGCAGCTCTGCTGCAGTAACATGTCTCATGTGAACCCACCATGGTGTTGAACCGCTGGCCCACTTATTATGAATCCCCTGTTACGAAGGGATACGTTAACCCGTGGTCAAGAGAGGGGCTGTATAGGTCGAGGGGGTGGCTACGACGTGACCATTACTGTTGCCATGGCAACTAAGGGTTGGTTTAATTAATAAAACACTAGTCCTCTGATCCCAGAGTCACGATTCGTCAACATAATGAATATATTGGATAACATTGTGTGCTGGTTTTGGTTTAAATCGCATCATTCATGAGTTTGGTGTCTCTACTTCTTTGAATCGGATTCAACCAACTATCCATAAAACATCCCACACAAACACAAAACATGCACACACACTAGCTGACGTTTTTAATATTGCCTCAGACCAGGCGATTGTCTGTAACGTGTGTGTGTGTGTGTGTGTGTGTTTCAGAGCATCGCTGCAACCCGGGCCAGTTTGCCTGTCGCAGTGGGAAGACTCAATGCATCCCGCTGGACTGGCAGTGCGATGGCTGGACCGCCTGTGACGACAAGAGCGATGAACTGGACTGTCACCGTGAGTCATTTTCTGAAGGCGTCCATTTTGCCATCGGAATCATGTTCTGCGGCATGTTTTGTTTTTAAAATAGGTCAATTCGATGCTAACTATGTTGGCCCCTGAAAAATGAAACAAGAAGAAAGGAAATGGACCATGTTTATAGTATATTAATATTATGCTCAAGGGTTCAATGCAGAAAAATCCTGATGCTGACTGCCTGATTTCTTTTTTGCACGATTGCATGCTTGTACTTTTGGACGGACTATGTAGGTAAAAAATATCGATGTTGTTGTGATCTTGTGATTATTGCCATCATAAGGAGCAGGATTGTCAAGTGCCTAGGGTGACTCGGCAGACAAAGGTTGTAGGTTCAGTCCCTGCTGTTATCATTCTACCAGTAAAATCCGCTTCTTTATTGCCTTGCCTTGCCTATTCACTTTCGGTGATCACTAAAAAGTCAATTTAGGTGATGCAAAGCTCCACATCCCACAAATGGTTGGTCAGGGGTTGAAATAACCAGACAGGCACACAATCAGAAAGGAGCAAAAAGCACAGATAATTCAGACACCAGCTGCCTGTCTCTGTGTGGGAGGGTATTTTTGGCTTGTGGGGACAGCAAATAGATGGATAGATAGCAGTGTTAAGCTGTTGTCGGAAATCCCATTGTTTGTTTGTTTCCCCGTCTTAAACCCCAGCCTGCCACAGCATTATCGTCTGAGCGAGGAAAAAGTGCAGGATTGAGCCCAGCATCTAAGCTTCAGGCTGAAGCTGCTGTCTATGTGTTCATGTACTCTCTGACCGTTTTTTTTTCTCGCTTCTGCTGTCATTACAACTGAAAGATGAACAACAGATAAACTGAAGTGTCATTCGATCATAGCATTATTAATATGCAGAGGGCGATGACTAACACAGGACACAAGGCCACAAAAACGTCATTCTATTACCAAGAGCGCTGCCATTTTAGAAGTATAGGAGCATAGGAATGTTATTGGTAGTAATGGTGTTTTGGTCATTGTACAGTAATAATTCGTGGGGGGATTTTTATCATTACATGATGACTTGAAACTGCCTCACCGTTTCTCAAGTGAGCCGTGGTAAAACAATGTTTTATTAGACTTTATTGTAAATATACAGTTTTATTTAATCTATTTCACAGTACGACAACCCTGTTGAGTCCTTTGAATATGGTAGGGTATTTTGAGGACTTGTTTGAGCGCTCTGCTCAACTACCTCAGCTGGACCCCTTGGACCGCCATCAGTAAGAGTGAGCAAAGTTCGAACAACAAAGTCACAACTCTTCTCTGTTTTGTAGGGGTGGGAATCTTTTACTATCTCACGATTTGATTTCGATTCCGATTTTTGGGGCTGCGATTCGATTGAAAATCGATTTTCGATTCTAAACGATTTGATTCATAATGATTTCTGCTTCAATCTATAGGTGTGCAAAGGATCCTCATGATCTGCTCCAGTCTGCTTTGCAAGACAGAATGAAAAATAGAGACATTAAAGTGTCTTTTTCACATGTATTAAGTTTTAAACATTTATCCACCAAAATCAGCAAGGGACTCGAGACTCCCTTGTTCAGAGGTCTTCCGGACTCTGCATAGCCCCCCCCCCGCACTGCCCCTTCTCCCTTTCTCTCGCAAAAACACCCCTCAAACACACTGATTGTATGTTAGTATGTCCTGGCACATAATCTACGCACTTATGGTATGTTGTACATCCTGGCCGGATTGTGTAGCATCTTATCCTAGCTATCGTTGTTGTTTACAGGGAGCGGGTTAACTAGCATTTGTAAGGGCTTGGTACGTGTTTCTATGAACATCCTTACTGTTCCAACAGTGAGATAATGTTGTTTCTTGCTTCTGACAAATGTAATTTTTATTTTATATTCCATATAATATTAAGTTTTGCTTTGGATTAAAGCATTGGGGGCTTTTGTCTCTTTGGATAAAAGCGTTTAGAGCATAAAATGACCTAAATGTAAAAGTCCACTGGATTCGAGATTAGTATAATTATGTTATTTAATCGATATATAGCTATTGCATGATATTAATAATACGGTTTAAAACCAGTTTTTACCATTTAGTAGCAACACATTTTGATGCAGTGTGACAGCAGCACTGAGAGTGAGAACCTCCCAGTCAGTAGGCCGCGGAAGACTTTCACAAAACTCACCGACAGTGTTCTGTCCACTCTAACTGGGTGTGTGACATGAACTAGCGTACCACTGCTGGCTGAGTGGTGGGAGTGGGAGGGTGTTGAGATAAAGATTCTTGTAAACAAAGTGAATGGCCTGCTTTTGTTATTTGTAGAATATATCAGTTGGAGGATGGGATTTTATTGATGAAATGAAATAAAATAGCACCTTTTTAACTGCTCGTTATGCCATACGGAAGCAATTGAGTTAAAATATCTCCTCAAAAACATACTTCCCAGGTTGGATTTAAAGACATCCCATTGCAATAACCTGTCCCAATAAACGCCTTGTTTTCACACAAGCGAACTTTTCCCCCAGCTATAAAGGAGGAACGGTTTGGCTACGGCAGCAGTGTGGACCAGGTGGAGGATGTGATGGGCGTCGCCCAGCCGGCGCGCTTCAACAGTAAGAGTTACCGTCCGCCCACACACACACATCAGGACCCTGGTGGAGCTGCTGTAGGGACCATTCCAGAGCGGTAAAGAAGGAGACAGAGGGCAGAGAACAAGTGTTGCATTTCACACACCTGTGAGGGACCGGTTCCGAACCGTTGTTCCCGTCACGGGAGGGATGCCCTAAAGGGTCAGAAATTAGCCTGGAGCAGAGACGGGCTCAGTCGACTCGAAACCGATATTATCCCAGTTCATTTCCCTCACTCGTAGCCGACGAATGGCTTATCCATTTCTAACAAATCACCACTCCAATTATACCTCTTGAATCTTAACAGCAGCACACATTTAAAGCCTTCGACCCCTTATAATACGTTTTATTTAACGTTTTTCGGCCCTAAATGCTAGTTTTTTATTTTTATGCTTAATTGCACCATCATGTCACACATTCTCCAAAGCATATCTTTTATATTTAAAATCTTTTATCGTCCATATTATCCCTGTGGATATATTCATGGATGCTGTATGTGACGTGTTCAAGCAACTGTGTCTTTGACTTTCCTCCTGGGCATCAATAAATGATTTATCTATCTGTTCTGCAGAGAAGTGCCCGAGCGGCTGGCACCACTATGAGAAGACGGCCAGTTGCTACAAGGTGTTTCTGCGGAAGGAGAACTACTGGCAGGCGGTGGACACCTGCCAGAAGGTCAACGGCTCGCTGGCCACCTTCGTCACGGACGAGGAGCTGCAATTCATCCTGAAGATCGACGTGGAGTTTGATGACAAGGTCTGCGAGCAGACCAGAGATCAGTGCAAGTGAGTGTTGAGAAATGTATTTGATGAAGGTTTGAGTTTGCAGTCTCGTGCGTTTGTTTCACTTCTGTCTGTGTCTGAGTACTTGCGGAAGTGAGTAGTTGGATTCATAAGGAACCGGTTACTGGTTCAAAGTTTAATGTGCTGTTGTCTGGCGACAGCAGTACGGGAGCTACCATTTGAGACGCGTTACATAAGACGTGTTGACGTTGAACACGGATCACGTGTAAACAAGAATGTGTGACATGGATTATGGGATGTAAGGTCACGTTTAGCGCATAGCAGCTTGTAGGGAAGCCATCCAGGGGAAACTTGTTTAGGGTCGCTACCAGCCCCCCCTCCCACGTGGGTGGTAGCGACCTTAAGCAGTGGTGACCCCTCTGGCCCTAGGTCTGCGTTGCATAAACAGACCTCGACCCCTCTGGCCCTACCCTAGGTCTGAATGTATATACAGACCCCAGGCCAGGGATTACCCCCCCCCCCCCCATTGGCACCTCATTGACCCCTATACGCCGTCTAGTGGTTCGACGAGAACCACAACTCGTCTGCATATTTTAAATCAAATAATGAATATATTAGTGTTTTATTAAAATGTGGATCTAACTTTTCGTTCGTAGGTTCTGGGTCGGCTACCAGTATGTTATCACCACTCAAAACCACTCCCTGGTTGGGCACTGGGAAGTGGCCTATAAAGGTAAACATTTGAAAGAAAATCTACCAGGTTCCGACTGGCTGACCTTAACAACAATGACCAAGAGTTACATTTACATTATTCATACTATTCATTGTGCAGACGTGTCGTTTAGCATCTACTGTACTCCTCTCGGCCCACCGGCTCCCTGTTGCCCCCTAGTCGTGCTTATCACCGCGGGTGGTGCGGCTGTGTTTCCCTCCCCAGGGCTGATGCAGGCCTTTCTGCCCCCCGACAGCCTCCCCAGTTTCTCCCAGGAGGGCGCGCCCAAGCAGGACAATGTGTTCTGCGGCCAGCTGCAGCGCTTCCAGAGCAAGAGCATGAACGAGCGGGGCCTGCACAGCTGGAACGCCGAGAACTGCTACAAGAAGTTCCCCTTCCTGTGCAAGAGGAGTACGTCGCACTCCGATTGGGGGACTCAGGGAGGATTACGTAGCGTTCTGCTTCCTGTCAGAACCCCAATGCAAAAGGGATACTGGGGATACTGAGAATTGGTACAAGGAAGGGAAACCAAAAACACATAAGAATTATCAGCTAGAGCAATTTGATATATTAAATACATTTTACAATATAAATGTACGGTGCAAAATTATTGACACTACAAGGAAAATAAATTGCTATTTTTCCAAAGTTAGTATCTGACGAGTCCCGCCCTTCCCCCGGCCACAGGGCAGACCTGCGTGGACATCAAGGACAATGTGGTGAACGAGGGCTACTACTTCACGCCAAAGGGCGACGACCCGTGCCTGAGCTGCACGTGTCACGACGGCGAGCCGGAGATGTGCGTGGCGGCGCTGTGCGAGCGGCCGCAGAGCTGCCAGAACTTCCGCAAGGACCCCAAGGAGTGCTGCAAGTTCACGTGCCTAGACCCAGGTACGGCGCACACCGCACCTGGTAGCCACCAAGTAGTACGCTAAGTATACCGCACAATGCTGACCACTAGTGGACGGGTCAGGTACTGGACACACTGCACCGGATAGCGCACAGAGAATACTCCACACAGCTCACTACTAGTGGACGGGTCAGGAACTGCACGCACCTCACTACTGGTGGAGGAGTCAACCCTCAACCTTTGGTGATTTTGAGTTTAACATTTTTATAGAGCCAACTTTTGATTATGAAGTGTCTTTATTATATACTACATTATGTTGTGACATTTGTATTTATTAGATTCTGTTTAGATTTCTATAATTTTTTCTATTATTGTGTTAGCTTCTATAACTACCGGTATCTTGTCTTTTTGTGTATTCAATTGTATTTGTTTGTTCGAGTTTTTTGTAAGGCCTTACAAACTTTGCAATGAATTGATGTAATGGTAGTCAGTTCTTTCGAACTACAAGTCGTCAACAACAACAACAACGGTGACAAAGCATACTATGTCGGAGCATAATACATCCTAGTTGTAATTCAGAATATTGTTCATCTGTGTCTGTAAATGGGGTTAAATGCATCAGTCCTTCACACTTGTCCCCCTGTCTTGCGGTCCCAGACGGCAGCAGTCTGTTTGACTCCATGGCCAGTGGCATGAGGCTCATCGTCAGCTGCATCTCCTCCTTCCTCATCCTCTCCCTGCTGCTCTTCATGGTGCATCGGCTCCGCCAGCGCCGCCGCGAGCGCATCGAGACGCTCATCGGAGGAAACCGTAAGAAACCTCAGGGCCCCAGCGTCCCGGAGTGTAGCCTATTAGTTTGTGTTCCTCTAAGCTTACTGCATGTACACCCGAGCACTACATAATATGGATTCACCTTTTCAGCTACTTTTTGAGTTACTTTTTAGTTACTTATTACTTATTTTATGATAATATATCAAAACGTATAAATAATGAGAGGGGTGCAACGACATACAATTTTCATACATTTATAATCGTAAAAAAAAGAAAAAAAAAACTTTAATAAGTTAAGAAAAATAATGATCGTAGTACATTGAGAAAATGATCAACAAATGTTGCGGGGTGGCAGGCGAGGTCGACTGTCTGACCATGGCGTCTCTCCCCGTCTCCCCCAGTGCACCACTTCAACCTGGGCCGCCGCGTGCCCGGCTTCGACTGCGGCCCGGACGCCTTCGGCACGGGGCTTACGCCGCTGCACCTGTCGGACGACGGCGAGGGCGGCGCCTTCCATTTCCAGGAGCCCCCGCCCCCCTACGCCGCCTACAAGTACCCGGACCTCCACCACCCGGATGACCCCCCGCCCCCCTACGAGGCCTCCATCGACCCCGACAGCCTGCTCTACATGGAGCTCGGTACGGACGGGGGAGCTTTAGTCTAGGGGGCTATTGGTTCTGAGGCTCTTGGTTCCAGACCGCCGTCGACCTGACCTGTAGGCAGGCTTGAGCAGGATGCCCCCCCTAAACCCTTAACTGCTCCTTGTGACGTCTAAAAGAAATGATCACACATTTGCTTTGGATTAAAGATGCTGTTTACAGGACGAAATGGACAATTGTGAAGCTTGATTTGTTTGTTTTTTAAAAAAATCATTTCACCACTCTTTCCAATTTCTCTCAACTCTTTCTCTCCTCCCGCCAGATTGATTTAAAGACAAATCCATCCTGGCTTTTGGTTTAATTAGTTGAACACTCGTGCTTACAAATAAATACTTTTTTTTATACTTTTTTTTTTCTGAGCTAATCTCTATCTCTTCTTTTTTCCCTTCTCCTGTGCCGCTCACCTCCTCCCCCCTCCAGTGCGCAGCGCTGTCCCCGTGGTGGCTCGGCAGCCCAACACCATGGCCCGCTGTCTGCAGGTAGCCATCCCCCAGGTCCCCCCGGCCCCCGTGCAGCAGGACCTGGGCCCCCCCGCCGGACACCGGGAGGACTCCATCGACAGCAACACGCTCCTGGTGGGGCCCGACACGCCCACCGACGGCCACGCCCCCCCCCACACCACCGTGGCCGTGGACTGCGGCAGCGCCGGCCTGTCCCTCAGCACGGTGGTGTGAGGCTGGGGTCTGCGGTCATACCCGGACTGGCCGGCAGGGGGAGCCAGCGAGCCGGCTCAGTGTGAAAGTGGACTGGCCTGGTCTAATATTTAGGCAAGGGGTCAACGGCAACGAGGATGATCTAAAAATTGAAATAGAATGAAAAAACAGAGTTTGTACAGTCGGTGGGAAGTTCGAACAAAACAAACTTTAAAAAATTATTTCAGGTGTAGGAGAGTCGTAATGCAGTCACAGTTTTCATTCGTGGTGGTTTGTGGGGACCCGCCTTTGTGTGGGTCCTCTCTAACTGGGACCCGGTCATCCAGAAGAGGATCTGATGAAGACTTTTTTTTTTCTTTCTTTCTTTCTTTCTTTCTTTCTTTCTTTCTTTCTTTCTTTCTTTCTTTCTTTCTTGTGCAGTCCAGAAGATGCTGCAGTGGCTTTGTGTGCGAGCTTCGACTCCTGAATTTCTATCAGACAAAGCTTTTGCAAGTCTTGAGATTTGGACGCCATGTTAAGAACTGTTAATATCAAGTCCCCCCCCCCCCCTTCCCTTTTCAGTTCTGTGCCTGGTGACTTTATTTTCTGCTAGTTCTTTAGAAACCGACATAAGGTGAAGGAATGAGGGAGAAAGAGTCCGGTCCTGTTGGTGTTTCTCTCTTTCTTTGTCTCACAACGCTGTGAAAGTAGGCGTGTTTGGGGTCTTGGCTTGAGGACAGAACATCGCCCCCTGCTCCTTTTTAGTGTCCCACCGCTGATGAAAGCATCCCTGATCTCTACCTGGGGAGAAGTAGACAAGCATTTCCTATCCACATAGAGCGAGCGGTCATCCAGGTTTATATGTGCATTCGGAGTCAGGCGGGTGGGGTAATAAGTGAGTTTTGTAGTCGCGAGCGGATGTTTTTGTACCTCTTGAGAAGCTGGGTACAGTTGGCTTTAGCTGCGTCCACAATGTTTATCAAAAGATGTTTATGTGTTGAAATCTTTTTTGGAATATAGCTTATTATTCTTTGCACTCATACCGTCACTACAATACTACTACTACCACTACTCTCTTTTTGCTGAACAAAGGATGTCTAAGCCACCACCAAAAACAGAACAATTATTGTCTTGTTTAAATTCATTTATATGTGGTTTTTATGTGTATTATTTTTTTAAGCGGTACATCTTAGTTTTTTTGGCAAGTTTACGTGGATGCCTAATGGTCATATGTTGAATAGTGTACCTGATTTTGTTGTATTTCTGTTAAGCATTGGTGGCTATGTTATCTCTCCTGGTCATATTATTTCTGCTTCTTATTTCAACAAAAATAAGAAAAAAATGCTCAAAAACCCCAAGTGGACATGATTTACATTTGAATGCCATTTTGATTGCCATTTTGATTGCCATTTGATTGAAAGCTGTTCTATCAGAAAGCATTCATTTAACAGGTGGACTGATATTTTCTAGGCCCCCCGAAGCTTTGCAGTTGTGTTTTTATACTCTTGTTGCCGAATGGCACTAAGGCCCGGCCCGTTAATACAAAAAACAAAAACAAAGCACAAAAACAAAATCAGCAGCCAAATTCAGGGATTTCATGGCCTGGCAATAGACAGAATACATAACCACCAGCAACGCTATGCCTTTCTATACGTGGTTTGCCATTCTGTGTGCGTGTATTTCCGAGGCCCCTAAGAGACGGAGAGAAAAGAGTGCCTGTTATTGGGTGTGACGCTCTCATTTCTGAATGTATGTACAATGCTCATCTTGTTAAGTCTTTTCTGTTTGTCTTTTAAGTTTATTTAAAATATGTTTTTGGCAACGACAATCCACAGAGGATTATGAGTGAGCTCCATGAATTGTGGAAGGTGTTGCATGTGTGTACAGGAGAAGGTGTATTTCCGATTGGGTCTTTTGGGGGCTTATGTTTTGACCTATATGGAGCATGTGATTATCTTAAGGCATGCTGGGGGATTTTTATTTTGAAAGCATTGTAAGTAAAACATCTCGGTTAAATCATGAATCAAGATATTTGCCCATGGTTTATTGTTTGTGTGCAGTTCAATCCCCCCCCAAAAAACAACTACAAACGGCATTCACACTAGTTTTATTTTCATTGGTTTTCCTGTGATAGACTAAGGTGGTGTCAGAAGTACCTGATTTGATCTGAAACGCTTTATGTACAATTCCTCCAATGATACATCCTAACTGTCCTTCCTTTCATAGCGTTTAAATGGCAAAGTGTTCAATTCGCAGGGTGTGGGGGGGGGGGGGAGATTGGTCTTGGTCTTGTACTTTTCCTGAGGGCGATGTACATCTAATCAAATGCCAAATAAATTGCACCATGAAGGACAACTTGCTGTGTGGCCGGTGACTTAAATTGACTCTTGGGAGCCCTCAACCTGTGGCGATTGGGCCACTGGCGTGCCCGTCTCTCCTCTCGCCATATCGAGTGGCTCCAAGGTGCACCACCCATGGAGGAAGTCCTTGGGTCAGCCAGCGACCAAATGTCCACGGGATTAAGCTGGGGAGCGGGTTCCCCCGCTCTGTTCGGGGCCTCCGTTGTGTTCGATCACTTTCAGCAACAACAATAGACAGATTGAAGTTATTTATAGCCGGCTGATATACCTTACTCATGACTCATGACCCAGGGAACCCTGCTACCCCCGCTGGTAACAATAGTGCCTTAATAATAGCAAGGCTCTGCGTGCAGCGGGCGTTCTCTTGACAGAATCGACTCATTCATTGCTCCGAGGCGGCCAGTAAACAGGTTCTGCCGCTGCCCTGTGTCCCAGTGTTATTTTACAGTGAAGATTAATTATCAAATTAAACGGGGCATTATTGCAGATGTAGGCCAACTTTAATTTAGTGGAGGGGAAGTTCCCCAGTGAATCGGTTTTATGACCAGGCCGGAGCTCCCTGTTTCTGCACAGTCATCATGTTTGTGCCACATTCTTGACCACCCTTTCTCGCCCGCCAGAAAAGCCAGATTGATTTAAAGAGAAATCTATCCTGGCTTTCATTGAGCCACGGGTGGATGGGTTTAATTAGTGAGACGCTCATACTTACAAATATCTTCTTTTATACTTATAATAATTATACATACTTTGAGCTTAACCTATAGATGCAGTGATGAAATGATATAGTGCTGTAGTCCGTCAAGCATACAGTATATGTAACTCACCTGAGATACATTAGTGTGCGGGCCTCTTGCATCATGAACGCCAAAATTCCTCTTCTGAAAGTCGAAAGGAGCTTGACGTTTATGTACTACTTGAGCATATGACACATCTTACAAGCAAACGATAAAGCCATTTATTATCACAGTGAATGCCACTTCCAACACCATTTCTCTTTTAAAGAGTAATGATAAAATGAGTACAGAGGAGTAACTAGTTTAATCATTCAAAATACAGATCCATTCATGAAACCCCAATATGTCCCAAGTCACAAATGGTAAAAGAGTACACGAATAATCCTTCCTTGTTTGGATTGGATTTATTTGAATACACTGTGTTGCTGACCCTCTGACTTATCAAGGGAGATGAATGTCTGTTTGAATAGCCTGCTGCACAGGGTGGGAATCCGTAATGAGTTAGTGTTGGGGTGTGTGTGTGTGTCTGTAAGGGGGGTGCGGGGGGGGGGGGGGGGGGGGGGCAGACGGACTGCGTATTCTTGGCATCAATGGGCCTGTTGAAGAGACGAGACCACTTGCCCGTCAGTGACACACTCCACTGATCAGACGGATCCCATCCTCAAAGTTTTTTACCAATGGTTCCTATTTAAGGCTGTGAGTTTAGACGGAGCTCACAGACAGGTGCTTAGACGGAGCTCCTAGACCCTCCTAGTGTGACACGTGCAAGGGTTGATGAGCCAAGGACCCTTAAGATGATTGTGACCACAGCCGTGCTTATGATTTTGATTGGCTACTCCGACTCGGGTAAGAACCATTCCGTAGCTTCACAGGTATGCCAAAAACCATATTCATCTTCTTGTTCTGTAAAAATTATATTTAATGTTGGTCATTGTTTCTGTTACACATAAACGCAGATTCCATTGCAGTCAACTAATTTAATCTTCAATCCTTCTTGTTTATAGTAGAGGAATATTGCTACGATGAAGGCCATTGTGGTGAGTCTTTTTCTTCCGTTGAACTCATTAACAAGAAAACAAGCTTGAAAACTCCGGAATGTAAATATTATTGCTATATTCAACATCCAAATTATGGCAGAAACGAAGACCGAGCTGTTAATATGACTGAGATGTTAATAAGACTGTTCTGTCTATAAGACCTCACGTTATTAAGACTACTATTATTAAGGCTGAGCTGCTTTTAAGACAGTAAAGTTGTCTGGACTGAGCTGGTATTTAGACAGCTCTGTGTTAAGACCTCATGTTATAAAGAATGGGCTGCGATTAAGACAGTTCGGTGGTTAATGTTTCATGTTACTAAGCCTGTGATCTTATTAAGACTTAGCTGCTATTTAAGACAGAGCCGTTAATAAGACAGTCCTTGAGCTGTTCTTAAGACTGTTTTGTGGTTAGATCCTTACGCATGGGGAGACCTGTTCCCTTCCTGTCACCCGCTGCTGGAAACGCACCACTCTCCGATCAACCTGGACTCTCAGATGACCAGGAGCTACTCACTGGGAGAATTCCTCCTGGAAGGCTTTGATGTGGCCCAGCCGGGTCAGTGGAAGCTGAATAACGATGGACACTCTGGTAGGTACTAGTCCCATCATGTAGTCTCTACACCGTTGACTTGAATTGTGTATTTTTGGAATTTTTGTGCAACGTGTTGTGTGTGCATGTCTTCTCTGCATGTGTGCGCATGCTTATTTGTGTGTATATCATGCTTCTGTGTGTGCATGCCTGTGCATGCTTGCGTGCATCTATGTGTGTGGGTCTCTGTGTGTGTATATGTTTAGATCATGCTTCTTGTGTGTTTGCCTGCCTGTGTGTGTGTGTGTGTGTGTGTGTGTGTGTGGCATGTGTGTGTGTTTGTCTGTGTGTATATCTTGTGTACATGCGTCGGCCCCCAGTTGTTTTGGATGTGGGCGGGGGTCTGTCTGTGAGCGGAGGGGGTCTCCCTGGGGTGTACCACACCATTCAGCTGCACTTCCACTGGGGCAGCCCCTCCAGCAACGGATCCGAACACACGGTGGATGGACACAGATACCCCATGGAGGTAAGGCGCGCTACAACGATCACGGTGGAGAGACGCTGCCCTCCTATGAGACATGGCGAATGACAGCTTGCTCGTTTGTCTTTATAGATGCACATCGTCAACATGAAGTCCACCCATCCCAACGTGTCGGTGGCCTTGGGAGACCCCACCGGCCTAGCAGTTCTCGGGGTCTTCGTTGACGTGAGCTGAAATGCGTTAACTCTGTATAAAGGTGATATATTGAATTGGAATCTATAACTTTTTTGTTGCTGTAATTGTGCTGGTTAATATTTTGTTTATCAGACGGCGTATGCAGACCATGAGCAATTTGGACATATTGCCAAAAAACTGTCATCTGTTGCTTACAGAGGTTAGAAAAATAAAACAAAATTCATGCTCTGTCCTCTTTGTACGTAGCATGTGGTGTCTTCTGAACTGGGGTCTGTATCCTTCTCTTAGGTCAAACCACTTCGATCAAACCTTTTCCGCTGATTGGTCTTTTGCCTCAACAACATATGAGCCAGTACTACCGTTACCATGGTAGCCTGACCACTCCCCCATGTTCTCAAGCTGTTGTTTGGACTCTCTTTGAGGTGCCCATCCAGATCTCCTGGTCCCAGGTAGGTCCACATCATCTCAACTCAATGGTGGTACCCCGATGGATTAGCAATTGCATGCATTTTTCTCTGCCGTTCACTAGCTCTTGAATTGCTTCTTTTTTTTAACGTGTTAGCCGCTCTGTTTCCAATCAGCTGGAGCGGTTGACTTCGGGGATCTATGCCAGCGAGGAGGATGAAGATGAGGCCACGCCCCTCTACAACAACTTTCGACACGTGCACCCCACTTATAGTCGCACGGTATACGCATCCCTCGACGCTAAGCTGCTTAATAGCAAAGCTAGCGGCCTCTTCCGTCCTTCATTTTCAATTATTATAGTTATAATAACTTCACTGAACAGATGTATTCATTGACTCTAGATCAACCAGCTAGGGTTTTATTTTTTTTTATTTGTCTTCCTTGATTGTTGTAAATACATGGTATGTTCTCAACAGAGCCAAATGGTGTTAGCCTCACTTTTTATTTGGTGCTCGTAAAAAGAAGAAGATAGAAGTAAAGAGTCTGGAATATATAACGTATTCCCCTCTACTTCGTTTAACGGATGACCTAGAAGTCAATCGTAACAGTCTGTATTTCTAAGTCCTACCGCTTCAAATTAGCTAAATGATCTGAATTGAAATGGCCCTGATACTGGACAGAGCCTCCTGGACGTGGTGAAGAAGCCATCAAGGCATCAGACAGAGGATTATGTATAATGCTGTGAAGAAGAGTACTGTGCTATAAGGAGAACTGTAATAGTGCTTTTATTTATCATGACTCACGAGCAATGATGGCTCATTATAATGTATATTATCAATGTATTTTAAATGTCAGTCCTAAAAATTACTATAAAGGGACTTTTTGATCTCACTACAAGTCTAAATCTATTCAATCACCAACTGACTATTTTATACACACTACCATTGAGCTATTCATTCAGTTGCAGAAAGATGAATACTTGTTGGTTACTTGGTGGTTACCTTTCAGAGCGTGGACTTTGTGGCATTAGCTGTCATAGGATGTATAATGCAATGCCCCCCTCCGCTTCCTCTACTCGTAGTCACACCATTCTCCTCCTGTTACCGACTCGTGGCCGAGGCAGAATACAAATAGAGAAGCCACTGTGTCACGGGATTTGTGTATTGTCTGAGTTGGATGCGTTTGTTGAAGATGATGTCACTTACGTGACTCTCGTGTGTTAAGTAGATGGACAATGTAGAGCCTTTCTTTCATTGAAATCAAAAATATAATAAAAACTTCCAACATATATACTTGTTTAGTTCTACTTATTCCGTTTAGTTGTTCTATTTTAATATTACAGACATAAAGGATATATTCACATCCATATACTTATATACTTGTATATATACGTAAAAAGAAACTACCACCTGGCTAAGGGGATTGTGGATCAAAATGCATCATTGGATATTTTTGGAGAAATACACCACCATTTTGAGAAAACAAAAACCAATTAGAGTACACATAACTTAGCCTAGGCTAATGAAAACATTGTTTTGCCACGTCTGAAATAAGAAACGATGTGGCTATTTCTCATGTTGTTCTCTTTTTCTCTCAACCCAACAATGTCCTGGAGTAATGACAAATGATTTCAAGATTAATTACTAAACAGTGATAAACCACACCATTATCACCAGCAAAATAACATTCCAATGATATGCTCCCAAGATTCTGTTAAGACGGAGCTGTTCTTGAGACTGTTCTGTGGTTAGATCTGAATGCATGGGGAGACCTGTTCCCTTCTTGTCACCTTCTGGAGACGCATCACTCGCCGATCAACCTGGACTCTCAGATGACCAGGAGCTACTCACTGGGAGAATTCCTCCTGGAAGGCTTTGATGTGGTCCAGCCGGGTCAGAGGAAGCTGAATAACGATGGACACTCGATGGTGGTAGTACTAGTCCCATCATGTAGTCTCTATTCACCATCTGACTTGAATTGTGTATTTCAGGCTATTTTTGTTTGTCGTGTTTGCGCGCACGTGCGTATATGTGTACATATGCCTGCATGCTTATTTTTGTGTGTTTGTATACATTATGCTTCTTTGTGGGCATGCCTTGTTTGTGTGCATATATGTTTGTGGGTCTACATACAGTATGTGTGTGCATGTTTATATCATGCTTTTTGTGTGTTTGCATGGGTGTGTGGTGTGTGTGTGTGTGTGTGTGTGTGGTGTGTGTGTGTGTGTGTGTGTGTGTGTGTGTGTGTGTGTGTGTGTGTGTGTGTGTGTGTGTGTGTGTGTGTGTGTGTGTGTGTGTGTGTGTGGTGTTGTGTGTGTGTGTGGTTGTTGTGTGTGTGTGTGTGTGTGTGCGTGTGTGTGCGTGTGTGTGTCAATGATAACAACATCATGACCACCAGCAAAATAACATTCCAATGCTGCTGTGCTTTGGACATGGAGGCCGTCATTGCAATGTGACGTCTTGATTGTTTGGGTCAAATCCTAAACCAGGGGTCACCAACACCAGGGCGCCCACAAGGACCAAATGAGGCGCCCGCAGGCCTGTTCTAAAAAAGGTTCAAAAAGGTTAGTGACCCCTGAATATTTATGAAAATTGAGATTTTATGAAGGGATTTAGTGCCACCTATTGGTCTAATAGGGTACGACTTGGACTAGGGCGGTGTGGGTGTTCGTGTATGTAGCTACTTACACTTGTCAGCTGAGAAACTGATGCAGTTATCCATCGTAAAATACTTTCACCTATAGCTTTACCTATATCATTGTTTCGGCGTCGATGATCTGTCCACATGGTAATACCAATGTATGCATTGTTTATCATTGGCCTCAATTTTTTAAAAACTACAGGTCCATAGTAGCCATCTCGTTGTGTGACCCGGAAGTAGTTACATTTGTGGGGCATTCTGGGAAGGCGGAAAAAGCTCAAAAGCGTTTGTGAATTCGACGTCTGCACGTTGCCGCAGTGTAGACTACTATCCCGAAAAACAAAGAAAACTCTTCAAAATACGTAAACCAGGTATGTGTTATGTTTAATTTGTGTGATGGTATATATTCTAAAATGTCGTCAAACTAATGTTTACAAACGTTTGTTATTTACGTGGTTCAGCTATCCTTAATCCTGGAGGTGTAGCCTAGTAGCTCAGTGTCGCTAACTAAAAGATTCAAATGAATGAAATTATTAACTCTTCCACATGATGGGCACCCGTATCTAGTATTACGTCTTGGTTGCCTGTTAGTATTTTGGTTTTACTGCATATATATATATATATTTAGAAAGAATACCAACTAGTGTAATTTGTAGGCTACGTTGTACTGTGTTTCTCTATTTGCTGGCCTAACCAGTCATCTATCAAGCCGAAATAAACCATTCTGTGATCGAGCTGCAATACTAAACATGACATCTCTACCGATTTAACTTAAATATTGTTTAAAGTTTAAGTTCGCCACTGTAAAGTGAAAAGCAAATGAAATATTATCAATGTAACCGATGTATTTTGCTTTTCCCCACAGGACCGACAACATGTCTATCGGCGTGCCTATCAAGGTTCTCCATGAAGCGGAGGGACACATCGTGACCTGTGAGACGAACACTGGGGAGGTGTACAGGGGCAAGCTCATTGAAGCCGAAGACAACATGAACTGCCAAGTAAGTTGCATACATCTGCATTGTATTGACTAATCTATTGGTTGTTACTCTACCAAGGCTAACCCATACCAATTAAGCCATCCTTTCAAACGGTTTAAAGTTATTCAAAAGTTAATGGTGCTTCCATTCAAGTCACCTGATTTTATGGTCTGTTTAACAAAGTTGGAAGGAGAATCTTCCCATAACCCAAATGTTTGAGTGGAATAACTTTCTCGGATGATGGACCTGGTGGGGGTTATTTCTACTTTTTTGTCCTTTAATTAAAGTGCTATAGATTTGCTTATTGAGGCCTTCATATTGGCAACCATCCAATATTTGAAAGACCCAAACTTGCAACCACACAATTGGAATATAGGTACTTTTTCTTTCTTTAGCCCTGATTCACAAATACCCACTCAAAGGTAATTGTCGTCAGCCCCACTGCAACTAAAAGAGAGAATATTTCTGAATCAAAGGGAGGAAACCTTGATGATGCAAGGAAAAGAGCCCTCCGTCTAGTAGGGCAATAGTTGTTGTTCAGGGAGACTTGTTATGCATCATAAAACAGAAACAAAAGCATGATTGATATTTAATCAAACTAAATCAGGCAAGCTAGGTTTTTTTAGTATAGTAGAAAATGTGAATAGAAATTTCTACTATTAACTCACTCTAGATGTGGTGATCCATGTCATCGTTAAAGTGAAACAATTTTAGTTTTCAAAATAATGCAAGATATCTAGATTTTTGTGTGACATGCTGATGCCTAAATATAGCTATCCCATGAATTCAGTTTCACCCTATACCTGATGTTTATAAAATACAACTTGCTCTACTGTGGTGAGAAGGATGTGTTGTAACTTTACATCTAGTCATTGCAGTAGAGTATAACTTGGCAGTCGCACAACATATATAACGACACTATATGACGTTGAATACATTTTCAGTGTGTGCAAAGATTTATTTGCCAATACAATTATTTTTTTTGTGGAATGATCTTTTAAGTATGGCACAAACTCCCCCACCTTTACTGCTGAAAATTTGTTTTATTCTTATGTTGGGCTACCTTCGTCAAAGACTGGTTAATTGAGGAACCATTACTAGGATAATAATAAATGCAACAGACATTTTCCAGCCTATTAACTTGACCTGTATCTCCCTCTCAGATGTCCAACATCACTGTGACCTACCGCGATGGCAGAGTAGCCCAGCTGGAGCAGGTCTATATCCGTGGCAGCAAGATCCGCTTCCTCATCCTACCAGACATGTTAAAGAATGCACCCATGTTAAAGAGCATGAAGAACAAGAACCAGGGATCAGGGGCCGGAAGGGGCAAGGCAGCCATTCTCAAAGCTCAAGGTGTGTGCCCGCTACCGAAATGGATAGTGTCGTAGAATTGAGGTGCTCTGTATTTGGCACTCCACCTTCCAGTCAGACCATATGGATACATTATTTGTTTCAATTGTTTCATGTCAGTGTCTTTGGTTAATTAATGTGCTTATGCTTGTTTCCTGTGCAGTGGCGGCCAGAGGTCGGGGTCGTGGAGGAATGGGAAGAGGCAACATCTTCCAGAAAAGGCGATAACTGCTGCAGAGGTCAACCGAGGAGTTTTGCATTGTACAGAAGTTTCTTTTGTTGTCCTTCGACATTGGAAACAATTGTCATACTTTTTGTTTTTTCTTTGTCAATGTAACAACGTGCTTTGCAGTTTTCTGCATTTTTCTTTTTTTAAATAAAACTTTTAACTTGTACACTTTTTTTCTTCATTAAAACATCCCAATATATTTTAATTCCAATGCCTCATTTACCTCCCAGGGATTACAGATGGGACTGAATGTGTATCAGGGGCAAGCTCTGTTTGCAGTTGTCCATCACAACCAGCAAACTGATCAATATCAAAAGGTTATTTGCAATGATAAAAAGTTGCAATGATTTCCAGAACTTCGGTATCGGTGTAGTCACGAACAGGCTGGATAAGGACCACCCAGGGCTCTTAGACGTCTGCTCACTGGACCTGCCATCTCTGAAACTATTCTGTTTTTCTCACGGTGCTTGACTTGCCAAGTTCCGGAGTATGGGTGAAGATTTGTCATGTGGAGCACGATACAAAAGTAGCACATTGATTTCAACGTCAGGAATTGCACACCGAAAACGCATCAAGCTGATAAGGTGACAAGTAAATTTGAACGTCTGAACAAATCAATTCTGGGCCACAGGGGGGCGTCGGCACTACATGATCACCCCCAAAACTCCCTCTGGCCTTTCGTTTTATTCAGAACCCAATGGGGACTATCCGAGATTGAGACTCCAATGCTATTTCTGTTCAGAATTTTGATGTGGAATTGGCTTTAAAAGCGGCGTGCCGTGACTACATCGCTACCAAGGCGCGTCTGCGCTGATTGGTCCATCAGCACAGAGTTGGAGGTCTCCATGAACGAACAGCCTGCTAGCTACAAGCTACAGCACCGTCGATACATCCTCGCTTGGAAAAATACTCAATACCTCTACTCTGGGTCTACATGATAAGGTACCCTTTTGATTCCTTACATCTAGTGCCTCCTTCATCTGTTATGAATTACCGTTACTTCAGTCTTGTGGTGGATTTTCTGAATCCCCATCCCGACCACATCTGTGTGCTGACATCTGGCAGCCTGCTAGCCCCTCGCTGTCGGAGGTCTCTGGTCCCCTGACTGATCACTAGGATGTGTTAAACTGGACAAATGGGACGATTGATCTCTCACGACGTTGATAGAAGTCAAGTGAAGCTGTAGCGCCTCAGCTACTAGACGAGCCTAATGTGTTTTAAAGGTCATGTTCTACGGCGACATAAAATATAATTTTGGATACCTTTACAAAGTTGAAGCGAATAGTTATACGATCCGGTCTTTTGAATATAGGATGCTGTGGGATGAAATAAACATTTAACGCAGTGTAACGGAACGTTTGGGTCGATCGTTGCAGTGGTTTCTCGGATTAGTTTATAATGTAAATGATTTGGAGGATATGAGTTTCGTTTGTCAGAGGTAAAAGCAAGTCTATCTGACTGAATGTAACAGCTGTATCCCATTCAGTAATGGTTTAGGGTGTAGGCAGGGACAGATGAGACAATCCACACAATCCCATGAATGAAGAAAATGTATTTTTAGCAGTAGCATGTCCACTGATCTAGTGATGGCAATCTCTTTTGATATTGGCAGACAATTCAGAATACTTGACCATGGCAGATCTGAACGTCCCATCCTAGAAATCGTTTTGGTTCTCTGAATCTAATTAAACTCGGTGTCCCAATTTTACTCTGCGTGCATACGGAAACTCATCATTGCATTCACATCTTATCTCGCTTTGGCTATGCAAATCAGCTAGTGTTATCGGTTGATCTTAAATGAGGCTGACGATTCTTCAGTGTTCCAGATGACCCTGTGCTTGTAGGACTGGTTGTGCTTGTTTTCACTTGAACCCAAATAGCAACAACCCCTTGATACTTTCTGAATGGCGATCAAGCATTGGGTCATGTGACTGTTGTTATGGTAAGAGGCGCAGGACAACATCTGGTGTAAAGCAGCTTCTGCTTGCGTTTCCCAGAGCTCAAACGCTCCAATGCAACTCACTCGTCGGATCAGGGAGGTCCAGAGATTTGTGTGATTTGCAGTTATACAAATTATGTTGTACTATATCTTTATTCTCTCTCTCTCTCTCTCTCTCTCTCTCTCTCTCTCTCTCTCTCTCTCTCTCTCTCTCTCTTCTCTCTCTCTCTCTCTCTCTCTCTCTCTCTCTCTCTCTCTCTCTCTCTTCTCTCTTCTCTCTCTCTCTCTCTCTCTCTTCTCTCTCTCTCCTCATTCAGGGCATGTAGCAGATGCCTTTTTATCCAAAGAAGCTTACATAAGGACATTTGTCAGAAGAAAGGCAAAAAATATATTGCTGTTGGTACATATGCAAACTACTCCAATAGCTACTGTAGGTTTCCCATTCCCTGTATACAACAAAGATAGCCATGATAAGATGCTAAGTACTATTTTTAAGTGCCAGGACGCACAATATACAATAAGTCTTTACATTAAATGCCAGGACGTACAAACTAATGGAGAGTAAGGGAGGAGATAGGGCAGTTCAGGGTAATGGGGGGGGGCTATGCAGGGGAATTCTGAGCGGGTGAGTCTTAATTCTCTTGCTGAAACTGCTGAGCGACTCTGTGGTCCTGACATCGGCAGGGGGCTCATTCCACCATTGCGGTGTCGAAACAGAGTTGTGACTTTATTGTGCAACCTTTGCTCGCTCTTAGAGATGGCGGTACCAGGCGTCCAGCTGAGGTAGTGGAGCGGGGTGCTCGAGCTGGGTTGTGTGGTTTGACTAACGCTTAGATGTAAGCAGGGACAGTTCTGTTGGGGTCACATCTCTCTCCTCTCTCTCCCTCCTCTCTCTCTCTCTCTCTTCGCTCTCTCTCTCCTCTCCCTCTCTCGCTCTCTCCGTTCTCTCTCTCTCCTCTCTCGCGTCTCTCGCTTCTCTCTCTAGACACACTTATTGATCACAGTCACTTAGGCTAGTGATAAGACATGAAGGATGTGTATATGGATTCTACATAAATGAGAGCAAACATTGGCTATCGCAGTAGCATATGGTCATTCAGGGGCCTTAAAAGGTATGAGCATTACCGTACATTGATGTCGAAGAGATAGTTGCTAAGTTACATCAAGGTGGTTTATTTCTTCTTTTTCTTTTACAATTGCAGTTTGGCACAATAAAGAGTTTTTGTGGATTTGCATTTTTTTTTCTCACGTCAATGACCTTGAGAGTTTTGAATCTTTATTCAAACTGTGAATTGAATAAGGTTGTGAGATCAGAATGAAAAAATAGTATTTTCTCTGTCATAACCGGCAGGAGCAGTTGTCAAAACTATCTCCGGAGGACATGCTACATTAAATAGAATACAACTACAGATTCCGATTTGTTGTTCAGAATTCTGATGTAGGCCTACGGCAATATGTAGGTATGTTTTGCTTTTGGTCAGAGTTTGCATTTTGCTTTTGGACTATTCTTTAAGAGATTCTTATGCATATTAGCATAGGAAATATGGCAAAATATATCGTCAAAATGTTTACACTATTGCTATTCCTATTGCTATTAATTTCCCAGGAACATAAGTATACCTGGTATAATTGTAGCATATAAATCTTTTTGAAAAGAACAAGAAAATGAAGGAAGTTTCCTTGTAGCACTGGCTAAAGAAACTAAGGTATGGAAGTCTTCTTACTAAGATCAAGCTTTGCTAGTCAACGATGATGCACGGTAGTCTCACAAATCAGACTTAAGGACTGCTAGATCCGAGATTATGGGCTTGGTGACTTTGAGGTAATCAGCAACAGCGTTCTCTGTGGGCTTTAGATAAAATAAGTCCTGCCGTAGGTGTATTTCCCACGCTTGGCCTTGTCATTCTGTGTTTAACTGGAGGCCACCATATGTCTTGTTTTTCTCTCGTCGCTCTCTCTCCTCTTTCTCTCTCTTTCTCTGGCTCGCTCTCTCCCTCTCGCTCTCTCTCTGGGATGGAAACGTCCTTCAGGAAACTGGTTAATACATTGATTAAGAATTGTGTTGATGGTAATTCAACCAGGTTGTATTAGTAACACACATAAACAAGCAGAACCACTTCTTGTTTTAACAAATACACTTCTCCATGTCGAAGCCTCTTGGAGAGTATTAATCATTTGAATTTCACGGTTCACGTGCAACATGCATTGCCTGTGCAGAATCACATTTGAATACAAACCAAGCTGTTAATTCATCGGCTCTCCCATTCTGCATCAGGTCCTTCGGCCCTGTCCCGACGGCCGCCCTGCTGATGGAGCAGAGCGCCCAGACCTCGGGCTCAACGGAGAGCACCATGTTCCCCTGCCACCACATCCTCCTGGTCCTCCCACCCAGCGCGCCGGTGCCCTGCGGCCCCTTGCCAGCCCACCTCCACCAGCCCCAGCAGACCCAGACTCTGCCTGACCTGCTGTGCAGCTGCCCGGCGCCCGCCCTGACCGCCGTGCTCTCCGCGTGCTCTCCGGCCAACCCCGACCCCATGGAGTCCCTGATCGTCATCACGGAGTACGAGCCCAGCCTGCCGGACCCCCACGGCGGGGACGAGGAGGTGAGACAGGGAGGGACTCATACGAGCAGCATCGTTTTCTGGTTTAGGAAATTAAAATAAATAACGTTAGAGGGTTTGGGATTATCCCTCAAATTTGTTTGTTTATTAGGGGTGGGAATCTCTTGGGACACGCTCACGATTCAATTCGATTCCGATTATGAGGTCACAACGATTTCGATTCTAAATTGATTCTAGATGCAACAATTTTTTTATGTACATTTCCATGCGTGATTTTCAAAATAATGTATACATCTGAGTTTGCTGCTCAGAGTTTGCTTATCACTTCCTACTTTTGTGATGATCATTAAAGACATCAACAGATGAATTAACTTATCTAATAATTTATTAGAGAGAAAGCTTTTGTCACAAATATGGCTTTCTATGAACAATATAATAATCAATGCAGCTTACATTACAACACAATATGGAAGTATGTAAAAAAATAGCTTTCAGTTTTATTTTCTTTCTAATCTTTCTTTTCTATGTCATTAAAGAAAAAGCTGCTATTGAATTAGAAGGAGTTCTTGTGTCTGGCGGTGTGTTTGCATGCATGTTATGCGTAGGCTGAATCGCAATAGTGTCAAGACAAATCAGATTGGGCAATACACACTGAAGATAAATAAAATAATTTCAAAATTACTAAAATTATCACTCTCTGGCGAACAGAATGTTGCTGCAGGAGAACAAATGAAATTATTATTATTATATATATATTTTTTAATTGAGATTATTAATTTATCTGCATCGAGACAGAATCGCTCTAGAGAGCATCTAGAGCGCGATGGAGCATCTAGAGCGCGATGCATCGAAGAATCGATTATTTTTCACACCCCTATTGTTTATAGTCGCAGGGGAGGGAAGACTGTGGAGCTATAGAGTCCAAAATAATCAGAATATGATCACATTTGATGTTAGCTCTTCAACTGCTTCATCTTTCATTGCATGTTGTCGTAGTTAAATGATCAAACATTGTTTTTCTTCCAAAAAGTCGGCAAACAATTTCCCCAGACTAGTTTTCCTTCGTCCATTTCAATCAAAACAACTCTACCTCTAGTATTTAGCTGTCGTTTGTGTTGTTGGAAGTCGAGCGTTGTCAACGGCGCTGACGAAGTATATGATGTTACTTGGGAGGGAAATGTTTTGCTGTCTGCATTATTACACTTTCTCAGCGGCTGTGAGGTTGTGTGCAACTCTCTGCCATTCGTCCTTTGGGGTCTTGGAACGATTGAGACACAAACAATAGTCATGCATGTGCAAACATCATGCATGTCATTAGCTTCAGGCTTAATCAACACTTCTGATGTATAGGAGCCAACCAACAAACAAACGCACACGTTTGGTAACACTCAAAAAAATCTGTTTGACATTATTTCTTTTCTACTAACAAACCTTAAACCATTATCAGCAATATCCAGACCTAGTTTACCCCGTTTGTTGCTGTTTCTAAAGACGTAGTCTGTGTTATAATAGCAATGTCAGCTGCTGG
>OLKM01001317.1:144613-148021 GCA_900291075.1 Melanogrammus aeglefinus | reverse complement strand
GGGTGAGTGAATGCACGCTCGAACCTTGAATCTCCCCAGTTGGGTTTCAGTGACCCGGCAAACTGTTCGTGTTAGGTTGTAGTTTGAGTTCAGGATGTAAGTCAAGGATGTTGTTTAGGGTTTGATAAGCACTTTACTTAGGAAAGTGTTTAATGTGGGTAAAATGTGCAATTTAATGCGGGTTGTATTAATAATGAACTTCCGTGCATTTCTGCGCATAATCTTCATGAACAGTCCGAACAGTGAAAGCAATGAAAACAGAACGTAGTACTGTTACTGATGATTCAAAGATAATAGGGAATTCTTTCATATAGAGTTCATAAAACTATATTTAGATATTATATGGAACATTACTTTTAATACAATTATATGTGAGATCACGGGTACTACATTTCATCGTATTAGCAGATATTAAAATGACCTATGAAGCTCTTTCTATTGAATAATGTCCACTGATTTAATAAGCGTCCAGGTGGAGTGGCAGCCAGCGTGCTGTGTTGGATGTGGAAGGCTTTCCAGCCCCTCAAGGGCAATGCCCTGGGAGGAGCAGCCTAGGGGACCCCCCAAACACAGCCTTGTTGAAAGCATCATCAGAAGCGTCCATCTCATGGATCATTCACGCTGCCATAAAAATAGACTGCACTGCATGACACGATCACACCATTTAGAACGCATAGACTGAAGTCTTATGTGAGTGATGTGCAGGGATTTGTTATTTTTACGTTTGCAAAAACTGTTATTGGAGCCAGAATGATCGTACCTGCTGAGGACACCAACCCTCAACAGTATAGATGACATCGGTAACTGAATAGCACATACCACGTACGTTTACATTAGATATCCTTTCTAATTACCTTACCCTCAGGTTTAGACAATGGTATCCTCATGATGACAACAACAGTGGTACCAAACGGATAATGCTCACACTCAGGAAAAGCTATTTTACTTCTTTGTTTTTACATTTACCTTATTTGATTATGAGGAAATTACAGAATTCAGAATCGCTATAAATGTTTTGATTAAAAGGGACGTGTAATATTTAGCATCAACAAGATGGCCTAATAGAAGAGAATTCAATTTTTCTCTATCCATATTTTTTACGCAAGAAAATATAACAATAAAAAAGAGGGTGAAAAAGGAACACCCTCATGTTTGTTAAAATTATTGTGTGCAATTGCTGTAGGTAGGTGTGTGTGTGTTGTGTGTGTGTGTGTGTGTGTGGTTGTGTTGTGTGTGTGTGTGTGTGTGTGTGTGTGTGTGTGTGTGTGTGTGTGTGTGTGTGTGTGGTGTGTGTGTGTGTGTGTGTGGTGGTGGCACACAATAAGTAGTATATTGTCATCCATGTGAATCAAATAGATAATTTAGTCTTGCTAAAAAAAAAAAAAGGTGTCAATTTCTCTTGCTGCAGGACGGAAAGGAAATACACCCGAAGAAAACCTATAAAAAACGAAAAAGGGGTACTTTAAAAGGACAGACCGCCATCCCCCTCGCTGCCTCATGAGCCCACTCAACGTGCCGACCTCATCAGGACCATGGAGCACAGTCTCTCCCTCTCCCCCTGTATTCACCCACACACAAGCCTCCCGTTCTTCCTGAGTCGTCGTCTCACTCCCTCCCCCAGGTTTCACTATGGTCACTGCATGTGGATTGGTGTGTCTCAGGTAGAAACCACTCAACCCCCGTTTACATTCAATGACAGCCGCAGATCTCACTCTGTGTTGATGCATATCAGTGTCAGATATACACCTGAATATATGTTGAAAGTATAATTGTAGCACAGTAGGAAACGTTTGGAAAGTCTAACCATAATTATTATTTTTTTTAATGCTATTGCCGGCATCATGAATCATCAGTCAATATGTTTATTCCCCATGTGAGAACCTAGATAGATAATAACATGCTTAAAGGCTGATTATTATATTAGTTTACAGTGGATGGTAAATGGAGTGCATTTATTCAGCACTTTTCTTACCAGTGATCACACAAAGCGCTTTACATTATTGCCTCACATTCATTCATTTATACACACACAATCACACACGGACAGCAGTGGCAGCAGCCATGCAAGGCCACATCCAGCTCTTCTGAGGCAAGTTACAGTAGGTGTGTCTGCTCAGGGAAACCTCAGCACTCAGCTAGAAGGAGCCGGGGATCGAACTAGCCACCTTCTGGTGGCCAGTCAACCCCTCCACCTCCTGGGTCACTGCCAGAGGGTGCAAAGAAATCCTTGAAAAAACAAACAACGACAAGCCTACAAAGTTTATACTGGTGTGTTTATTACATGATACAAACTCGTACAACGGATAACAAATGCAGATGAAATCAAATAAATCTCTCTGTTTGGGGTTTCATACCGTCTAGGTGCAATGTTTTGACACGCACGCAGTCGCACTCGGTCACGGGACTGCACCGTGTGGAGGCTCTGGGTGCCGTTGCCACAGAGGACGGGGACGCTGATGTGCCTCGGTCTTCCTGGGGGAGCAGCAGCACACACCACTCCTGCTGCAGCACGGGCCGCTCGAGGGAGTACGAGGTCCTGCTGTGACACTTCCCCTGAAAACACAACAGCAGCAGCAGCAACCCTTGAAGAACAACGCAGTACAAACGGATGTTTCTTTGTGTGCGTCTGTGTGTGCCTGTGTGTGTGTCTGTTGTGGTGTCTGTGTGTTAAGTGTGTGTTAAGTGTGTGTGTGGGAGTATGTGAGAGAGTGAGTGAGTGAGTGAGTGAGTGAGTGAGTGAGTGAGTGAGTGAGTGAGTGAGTGAGTGAGTGAGTGAGTGAGAGAAAGAGAAAGAGAAATATTGTCCCAGTTTTTAAGTGTGTACGCCTTGAGTGATTGATTTAGAGAGAGGGGGAGAGATAGTTGAGGTTGACAGTGTACAGGTTCTCTGTATTTTGTGAGTCTGTGATGTGTGTATGTCTCTCTCACCTCACAATAGCTCAACTCTATCTTTTGCGCTGACTTGCAGTCCCCGACCGTGATATAGCCCGAGCGTTCCACTTGTCTTTCTGCATTCCGGCTCCGTACCTTTTTTACAAAAAAAATAATGAACATGAATGTGTTTGAGTTCGGGCCTGTTAAAATCAGCCAAGGATTCACCGCCTTCAACCTGCGTGCGCGGACTGGGTATGCTCTACTCACACATCTCACAGCAGCTGGTCCCGATGCGACTGACCTTCCCCTGAGCAGAACAGAGACAACATCAAACCGTGCTCCCAACCTGCTCGGTGTGAACACAGGGTGTGTCGTGACTTACCCCCGCGTCCCGGCAGCCCTGCTGGTCAAACGGAGGGCAGGTGGTCATTCTATTCTGCATGACCAGGTTCCCTTTAGCGTTGATCCCACAGGTGTACAGGTTGCAGCCTTCTTCGCGTGTCGAGTTTATCTAGAGACGGAGCAGAAGATCTG
>OLKM01001317.1:132113-139613 GCA_900291075.1 Melanogrammus aeglefinus | reverse complement strand
TAAAATAAACTAAACATAAATGTGCAATGATAGACAGGAAATATACTGTATATATATATATATATATATATATATATATATATATATATATATATATATATATATAATATATATATATATATATATATATATGGTTCACAGCAAAGTCCACTTTAACGTTGCTATGTGCAAATGTGCACAAATGTGGAGTGTCAGTGTGTGTGTCACTGTTCATCTCAACCCAGCGGATTTAGTTCTGAAAGAGGGACGGCGACGGCGACAGGACTGACCGCACGCGTGCACAGGCTGGCACCCCCCGGGGTTGCTCAGGACCAGCTGCTGTCCGTCCGTGCAGCGGGGAACCTCAGGCAGAACACAGCTCACCAGATCACACACTGCAGGGGGGCCACAGCGTCACACAGACCTGCCTCTTAGACACCAGGTCAGTCTGGGCAAGGCACCAACGCAACTCAACAGTGGAAGGTTTTTACTGAAGAAAAAAGTTAGAAAATGGTTTCCGACACGTTGAATGAGCATGGAATTATTAATTTAAGTCTTAAATATTTGTTAAGGGCATTTGAATAAACACTGTCGATAAATGGAAAGCACAGCAGAGGTGACTTCTAAATGCCTGAATGCTAAATAAAGAATTATAGAAATAAAAATAAATAAATAGCCATCATGAATGATTGATCATTGATCAATGAAATAATTGATCATAGGGGATGCAGAAGTGTAGATCACAAATAATATACATTTACAGTTGTGTTTGTATTTGTGTATTTTTATAATACTTATATAGCCGCCGTTATACCGTGTGTGTCTCACACACACACACACACACACACACACACACACACACACACACACACACACACACACCACACACACACACACACACACACACACACACACACACACACACCACACCACACACACACACACGGTAGTACAGCATCCTACATGCTTTTTGCTAATGGGTCACGTTGTGGTGCTGTACATACCACACTCGTACTCAGGACAGCACTGAGAGCCTCGTCTGGTCTGCAGGATCTCACAAGGTCCGCACAGTGGAGCTACACACACACACACACACACACACACACACACACACACACACACACACACACACACACACACACACACACACACACACACACACACACACACACGCACACACACACGTACCGAATAATGTTTCTCAGTAGATAATAATATAATATAGGGTTATATACATGTATATTATATATATAATATAGAGTTGTAAATCATCTGTATTAGGTGGCAGAATGAGGGCGCTTGCCTTTGGCATCATGGCAGGGTTGCGCAGTGCAGTTGATGTGTTGTTGGTCCAAACACATGCAGATAGAGCACGGGTTCTCCTCTGGTACCCAGCTCTGCATATACTGGATTGAGAATGAAACCGTTTTCAATGTTATATATACTGCAATGGTTTGAAACGACCACTAGATGGCAGTCAGACGTCCCTTTCGCCTCGACTGCGCCTTCTGAAGTCAGTTTGCGCTGAGGCTGAAGACGCAGCTTCACACCACCACGCGTATCTCACCCCATGCGTGTGCCACGCTGGTCCACGCACTGGCTGCATGCGTCGGGGGGCACACACCGCCCACGGTGCACCACCGTACCACTGGGGCAGAAGCACCCTTCGGCCGGCGTCTCCGCACACAGCGACTCGTTACCCGCAGGAGCTGCTCTGTTGCCCGGCAACGCTAGTACGCTGCCACAGTCCTCCACACAGCCCGTCCGACAGGCGTGGTACTCCATGGACCCCGCGCACTGCATGGCTGAGACCGACAGAGCAGGTCAGAGGGAGGGGCTTCTGATCGGCCAACGCATGAAGTAGGGTTCCAACACACACACGCATGCATGCACACACACACACACATGGATGCACACACACACGCAGACACGTGTGCACACACAGTGAAAGACAGCCAGGCAGACAGACAGACAGACAGACAGACAGACAGACAGACAGACAGACAGACGACAGAGACTGCTCAGTTGCCACGGCAACGCTAGTACACGCTGCACACAGTCCTCCACACAGCCCGTCCGACAGGCGTGGTACTCCATGGACCCGCGCGCACTGCATGGCTGAGACCGACAGAGCAGGTCAGAGGAGGAGGGCTTCTGATCGGCCAACGCATGAGAAGTAGGGTTCCAACACACACACGCATGCATGCACACACACACACACATGGATGCACACACACACGCAGACACGTGTGCACACACAGTGAAAGACAGCCAGGCAGACAGACAGACAGACAGACAGACAGACAGACAGACAGACAGACAGACAGACAGACAGACAGACAGACAGACAGACAGACAGACAGACAGACAGACAGACAGACAGACAGACAGACAGAGAGACCGACAGACAGAAAGACCCGCAGACAGAGACCGACAGACAGAGAGACAGACAGACAAACAGATAGACAGACAGAGAGACAGAAAGACGGACAGAGAGACAAACCGACAGACAGACAGACTGATAGACAGAGAGACAGACTGAGAGAGTGATAGACAGACAGACAGATAGACGTAGAGACACCCTGAGAGACTGATAGACAGGCAGACAGAGAGACAGACATGCACTTACGGCACAGATGCGGGCTTCTCCAGTCCACGCACACCCCTCTCTGCCTGCAGAGCAGCGCGTAGGTGGAGATGAACTCACACACGTCCGAGGCCATGCACGCCTGCTCCTCGCATTTGGCGAGGAAGAGGGAGACGGGCACATGGGCGTGGCACGGCTCAAAGACGTCCGAGCGCAGGGCCTGGCAGCCCAGCGGGGCCCCGGACTCACACACCGAGCTGGCCGTGGGCACACACAGGCCGGAGGCCTGCGGGACGGTCCAGTTGGAGATGAAGGCCCGCGGCTCGGAGGTGAGGCTACCGTCACGCAGCGTGAGCTGGTTGAGGCTGTCGTCCCCACACACACCTGAGAGGGAGGCAGAGAGGGAGACAGAGAGAGACATGGAGAGACAGGGAGAGAGGGAGACAGAGTGACATGGAGAGAGGGAGAAAGAGAGAGACAGGGAGAGAGGGAGACAGAGAGTGACAGGGAGAGGCAGGGAGAGAGGGAGACAGAGAGACAGGGAGAGGCAGGGAGAGAGGGAGACAGAGTGACATGGAGAGAGGGAGAAAGAGAGAGACAAGGAGAGACAGGGAGAGAGGGAGACAGAGTGACATGGAGAGAGGGAGAAAGAGAGAGACAAAGAGAGACAGGGAGAGAGGGAGAAAGAGAGAGACAAAGAGAGACAGGGATAGAGAGGGAGACAGAGAGAGACAGGGAGAGAGGGATAGAGAGGGAGACAGAGAGAGAGGGATACAGAGAGGGGGGCAGAGAGAGACAGGGAGAGCATAACAGAGAGAGTGCGAGAGAGAATAAGCGAGAGGGAGAAGAGAAACACTTAAACAAGGAAAAGGGGAACAACCAGTTCCATATTCCTGCATCACTCTCGGCACGCCGTCCCAGTGTATTGGTAGCTTGGCGCAGACAGGAGGAGTGCGTGCTGTGTACCACAGAGCCCTGCAGTGCGGCTGCCCGCCGGGGAGCCCAGCAGGGTGAGGGTGAACTCGTTCTTCTGCGGTGTGAACAACAGCAGGTAGCCGTGGTTCGAGCGCACCACCAGGGAGAGCCCTGAGTGGCCGTTCACCTGCAGCCCCCCGGACCGCCACGGCAGGGACAGCTCCTCCCCGTCCAGCACCGCCTGGGGGGGGGGGGGGGGGGGCAGACATTCAGCGTGGCCCGCGGTCAGAGGGGTGACACACACACACTCGCACGCCGGTCGTGCGATCATCGCTTGACGTGTGTCGTCATGGAAACGCCCTAAACACATGACGTTTCGATGGATTCTTCCGGCGCGTGCACTGAATGGTCAGGGATCCGCGTCGCGTCGTCGTGGAGACAGCTGAATTACCGTACACGTTACGCTTGTTGGGCATTTACACCCGTCACTTCCTCCCCACACCGCCGTTGGATACAAGGTTATAGTCGTGACCCATCAGTATGTACATAACCCTACAAGGGGTATGACCATAGCTCTTGTTGGTCCTAACCAAACCAAGCAGTGGATTTTAACACACTCCAAACACTAAGCGTAAGTGTGTCTATATACACACAGAAACATGTTAACACACCCTTAACACTAAGCCTAAGGGTCTATATACACACAGAAACATGTCAACGCACGCTGAACACTACGCCTCAGGGTCTATAGGCTCCAGACACATGTTAACACTCTAAACACTAAGTGTATTTAGAGTTCTCAAAGTTTTGACAGCTGAGGGCCATTTTAGGAACCCGAAATTTGACTGAGGGCCGCCAAAGGAAAAAGAAATTGGCGGGAAACGCCGTCAGCATCCCAGTGGTGGAAAAAAACATTGCACCGTGGAACTCTGGGAGTGAGGTCAAGTGAGTTCTAAATCACGAAACTGAGGTTCATCCTTTCAAAGCAATGTACAGTCGGATTAAAACTAACAAATGTAAAAGGATTTAATTGAGAGCCAGAGAGAGTCGACTTTTCTCTTTATATTTATTTATTCTTGTTTAAATTAATTAATAAATATAGATATTTTTTTATAACTTACATCTGTATGTCATTGTGGGCCGCCATTGGCCCGCGGGCCGCACTTTGAGAACCAATGATTTAGAGTCTATATACACACAGACATGGACACCCCCCTGAAGCAGCCTACCGTCAAATCGTCCTTCAGAACCAGCTTGGACGTCCCGTGGATCACCTCCATGGCCTTGACGCAGAGCGGGTAGTGGCTCCCAGAGTCGGGACAGGGGCCGCTGAGGAGCCTGACCTCTGACCCCGGGCTGAGGCCCTTGGCGATGGTCAACAGCGTGTAGTAGCAGCTGCCCTCGCCGCTCAGCCTCAGGGCCATGCTGTCGAACCTCATCACGTGACTGGTGGAGCTCCCGATGCAGGTACCTGTCACACACACACAGGAGGGCACACGCACGTTGATCCCAGGATTGATTTCAATCTGTCAGGGAAACCTGATCTGAGATCTAAGCGTGGTGGGACAGCAGGTCACCCCGTTGCCTTGCAGCTCTGTAGCGCTGCGATTAAATCTGGTCCCGTCTGCAGGGAATATGCATGGCCCCTGCAGCCAGCATATTGTGTGGAAATGTGTGGAAATACTAATAGTTAGTGGTGGTTTGGTAGACTGGGGCCCTTAGGGTCTGGACCCAGATGCATTCAGCCACTAGTCTCTCCTGCCAGCAGTGTTGTTGTTCTGTTCTGATGAATAGGAGATCCAGAGTCCTCCCAGCGACAGACCTGCCTCCCTCTCCCACTGACTGGGAATACAAATCAACGGTCGTCCTCAAAGTACCCAAAAGGCGGTTTTACTGCGCTCACATTGGCACTCCCAGTGGCAGCCGCAGGTCTCCTGCACCCTGACGGGAGGCATGTTGTTCCTGCAGGCGGGCGGCTCCAGCCGGTCACAGCTGACCTTGTGGCTCTGCATGATCACCTGTCTGTCTGCGGAGCAGCGCATGGTGTAGCAGCCCTCGGCCAGCAGCCAGGACTCGCCCGGCTGACGCACGCCGACGCACGCAGACACACACACACACACACACACAGACACACACAGTCAACAACGGTGGAGTACCCACCAGGGAGGGCGTTATTGTCTTAAAATAGAGAGGACTACCCATCAGAATGCCCAGTATTGCATTCTTTATTGAACGAAGTGAGTAAAGTACAATTTAAAATAATAATGATAACACGGTTTAGGTTTAAAATGAGGTTTAAAATGGTACTAAAAGGGAAAAAAAACATGTTTGATAGTTTTGGGGTGTTTTGAACTAAAATACCAATATTGAACTAAAAATCAATATTGCCCAGCTCTAGCAGTAATATGGTGTTTTTCCTCTTCTTAACTGTATTCAAAAAGGGGTTTCAAAGCCTGGCATACCTCTCTTTGATTTCCATTATCATCCACACACACCCTCGGAGGACCAGCTGAAAGTCAACATACATTACGGCTGTTAGTACCATTCTGTTTGTTTCCAGTGCGAGTGTCTGTGTTTGTTATTGAGTTTGTATTTGTGTGTGTACGTGTTTGTGTGTGTTTCTAAGTGTGTGAGTGTGTGTGTGTGTGTGCGTGTGTATCTGTGTGTATCTGTGTGTTTGTGAATGGATGTGTTTGTGCATGTACGTATATGTGTATGTGTACGTATACTTGTGTGCATGTGTATGTGGTGTTCTCCTCACCTCTGCAGATCCTCTCTGGGTACTGGTGGTCCAGCGTCAGCAGCATCAGCAGTTGATCCATGCTGTTCAGGTGCAGCGTGTTGTCTTGGTAACCATGGTCCCCGGCGAGCGCACTGAGCTCCGCCCGGTCGTAGTCGGGGCCCACCCCGATGGGGAACACGGAGACGCCTGGACACAAGAGGTCAGTCAAGTGCTGTTTAATCACCGAGCCGGCACTTTCATCTAGTGCCTTTTAACTCTGTAGGTCTTGAAAGCCTTAACATTAGGTGGAGATGAGCTTTAGTCATCTCTGATTGGGGGAAGGCGGGGTCTGGAACCGGGATCAATTTGGTCGAACACCTAAAGTCACTATACCACCCTGTACCAACAGCAGCAATGAAGCAACGATGACATCCAAAAACACACGCATATACACATAGCACATAACAAGTCAAGTCAGCTCAATATGCTGAACGTCCTCAGGACTTACCTGCGACCAGCGCCTCATTGGTGGCCTTTTGGACATTATCTGATGACCTGTCTGTCACCAGCATTATCACCGCCTTGGGCACCCCTGCTCTCCCGCCACTGAGGGCTGTTTGGATGGCAAACTGCAGCGCAGAGCCTGGACAGAGCACCAGAAAGAAGATGTCAGAACGTGTGTGTGTGTGTGTGTGTGTGTGTGTGTGTGTGTGTGTGTGTGTGTGTGTGTGTGTGTGTGTGTGTGTGTGTGTGTGTGTGTGTGTGTGTGTGTGTGTGTGTGTGTGTGTGTGTGTGTTGTCGTGGCAATTTCAGGTTTTGCGTCTGACAGATGAGATATTTCGATGCAAAAAGCACACAACACTTGGTCATATATATTTGTAATAAAAGTACGAACAAAGTTACATCACATGCATCAACAAACAACAAAACAGGCATACAATACAATAATAATCGGAGGCCTCAGATGGGAATTCGCCCTGCGTCTCACTTCATTCTCTAATGGTTCGCAAGGAGAAGTCCACTGAGTGGCTAAAGTCAGGAGTTCTTATACACTTAGATCCAGTCTCTGCTGGCCCTGTCAAAATCTAAATAATATACATTTTTCAAAATTACATTAATTTTTGTCTGAACGCATCTTAATTCCGTATTTTTTCAGTGCTTACAACATAATTCCAGAAGGAAAACCATTCATCGTTTGGAGAGAAGACAGATTTAATTTCAAGAGGAAGACCTACACCGAAGCCTGATGGGCTGACCCAGGCCGGTAAAGGTTTTGTGCGGCACTTTACAGAGTGCA
>OLKM01001317.1:114613-129613 GCA_900291075.1 Melanogrammus aeglefinus | reverse complement strand
GCAGCGAGCGGTTGAAGTGGTCCGCCCCCACCGACTCCGAGCCCTCCACCACGAACGTGACGTCCACGGGGAGGGGGGGGGTCTCCGTGGTGACGGGGGACCGGCCGGAGGACGAGGACGGGGCCGGGGTGACGGGCGGTAGGATCGCGCCCTGCTTGGGTACCACGCGGGTGGGCTGGAGCGTGGAGGTGCTGGCGGTGGCGGGGGTAGGGGTGGTGGTGGTGGTGGTGGGGGCCCTGGTGGTCCGAGGCTTGGGTACTTCGGGTTCCATGCCGAGGGTGCAGAGGTGGTCCTTGAGCTCGAGCAGCTGGTCGGTGAGCTCGGCGGGGCTGCTCAGCACGTAGGCGCGGCTGTCCTTGTTGGCGGCGGTGATCTCGTTGATCTGGCTCATGCTGACCCCGGGGCCCAGGGCCACCGTCAGCGTGGCGATGCTCTTCTTGCGCAGCATCTTGACGGTGGTGCGCAGGTGGCGGGGGTTGGCGCTGGCCGTCAGGATGATGGCCACGCGGCCGGCGTGCACGCGCTTGTTCTTGTCGTAGATGTTGATGGCGAGGTACTTGATGGCCTCGTCCAGGAAGGCGGCGTTTCCGCCCGTGTAGCGCAGCTCACGCACGTTCTTCTTGAACAGCCACTTCTGGACCTACGAGTTCGATAAAATACGATAGAATTTGAACTGTGCCAATGATGCTCAGCACACCGTACACCATGTGACCCCCTCCAGCACCAGCTCACCTGCAGCTCGTTCGTTTTGACCCCAGAGTGGTAGAGGAGCACGGTGGCGCGCGTGTGCGCGGAGCCCATCCTGAAGGGGTCCACCACGCCCACGATGAACTCCTTCACCTTCTGGAAGTCGGCCTCGCTCAGCGCCGTGGAGCCGTCCAATAGGAAGGCCAGGTCCATGGCGCGGTCGCACCCGCCGGCGGGCATCATGGTGGAGAAAGGCAGCACGGTGGAGGTGGTGAAGCCGGGGGGTGGCGTCGGGGTGGGGAGCGTGTCCAGGGCGGTGCAGTCCTCACAGCTCAGTCGGTTGTTCTCACAGTGACTGCAGAGGAGCACCAACAAGGCGTCATGACCGCGCAACACTGCAGCCAACATCAGAGAGCCTGGAGAGAGCCCGGCGACGGAAATCCATACAATAGTAAATCGATGTGACGTGCATTGTGATTCGGTAGATATTGCGATAGGATATTATAATTGTTTTCGTGAGATTTTTACAAAACACATACACCAGGCTTTCAAACTCCGAAAATGTACATTTCAAATAATTTCAGTGAACAGTCAAAAATAAGAAACATCAACACTTTTACCCTTCAATCCCTTTAACTAACATTTCATTGACGTTTCCATTTTTAGAAAAAGTTTTCAGTTTAAGCTCCAAAGTCTTGTGGAAGCAGTGAATCCGTCCCTGGGTGCAGGCAAAAGGAGACGCCTCACCATATCTTGCAGTGCTTTGGATCGTCATGGTTGAGGATGACCTTGACCCCGTGAGAGATCCTCTGACCCTCGTGGAGGCACACCTGGCACTGGGAGGGCTCCACACAGCGCATGGCCACCTCGTCCAGCAGCTGGCCTAGGAGGTGAGCACACATCGGCTGCCTTAGGGATCCTGAGGGCGTCAGAGGATTGGAACTGGGACAGCCAGGGTGTGGCGCGAGTTCTGCCGCATAATGGCTGCAGAGCATCACCCAGGTGGGGAAAGAGGTGTCACATGGACCTCCTACGCACTATAAAGCACCTTAAAAAATGCAATTCGTTATGATAAAAGTATTATTATTAGAATACAAATAATGAGAAAAAGGGAAAAACGGGAAAAATCATTCAGGTAGGAGGCGAGGCATGACAGGTATGTTCTCGTCTGGCCTGAGAGTGTGTTGAATACCTGGGGGACAGTTGGCGTGGCAACCTTCCACGCAGGTGAGAGGGCAGTGGAGGGGCTCCGGGTGCTGACAGGTGAGCGGGCAGGCGGAGCCACAGCTGTTGTACCTCCACTGGCACAGCTCCTCCCCCCCTGCCGGGATGCTGGGGTTGAGCTCGTCACAACTCATCGCTGAATAACACACACACACACACACACACACACACACACACACACAGCACACACACACACACACACACACACACACACACACACACACACACACACACACACACACACACACACACACACACACACACACACACACACACACACACCCTGTTCATACTCGATTGACAGGAAGGGAGCAGGTATTCTTGCTAGCGGGCCCACACATCATCCCGGACAAGGGCTGAGGCCAGCTCAACCATTCGAAACGTCCTCTAGATGGAATGAAAAACATAACAGATGTTCTGCTGCTTGTGCCTGATCATTAGCAGTGAGTTTCCTTGCACCTTGTAGGTTTCCCTTGCGGCGGTATGACAACCAATGATAGAAAAACAGTTATCACAGTTATGTGACAGATTCTGAAGTGGACATACAGGTACGGTAAGTACAGGTAAGTTATATGTATAAACTCAATGTGTCTAAACCAGATATTACAGATTCAGAAACGTGTGCCAATTGGCTAGAGGGGGGGGGGGGGGGTCCATGACTCACGACAAAGGCCATTGGTCCTCCAGCTGACGGACACGCCCTTCTCAGAGCACGCCTGAGCGTAGGCCGCTATGACATCACAGAAACACGCGCAGTCACCCACGGACGGACACGAGCATGCCGCCTCCACGCACATCTCAAAGTACGGCTCTGCATCCACCTGCATCAGATAACAGGGACAGGTACACCATCACCGATGGTGCAAGGGTCCATGGAACCTCTGAGACAAGAAGTCATGTGAACAGATGTGTGGAATCTGAATGTCTGGACCGTTTCTCTATTTTATATCCCACCATAGCACTTGATTTCATGCATTTGATGTGGATGTTGTATGTCTGTAGATGTTAAAATGGCTGGACAATGTTAAAATGTAATGTATTATTATGTTCATGTTCATGTTCATTATCATGTCCACGCGCATCCTGTTGTGAAATGTCATGTTGCTTTTCTTGGCTAGTTCTCTCTTGAAAAGTAAATGTTGTAATCTCCATGAGGCTGGCCTAGATATGCCAACATGAAAATAAGGACAAATCCATACTTGGCTGTTGCACTGGTGGAAGTGGGAGCCAGTGAGCACGCCGCAGGCCTGCTCCACCGTGATCAGCCTGGCAACACTGTCACTGCAGGGGGAGAGCGGCTGCAGAGAGACAGTCAGAGGGATGGACACATTTAGACCCAACACTGAACTGAGAAAGAACGAAAAAAAATGAACGCAACAGTAATGAGGAAACAAACAAACAAAGGAAGCACAACAATAGCAATTCAACAAAGACATACAAGCTATTATAGTATGAACATATCACGCACACATACTCAGTTGTTGTTAAATACACAAAAGCTATGAACACACATTCCGCTAACACTTATAATGCCGTACTGATATACACATTAAGCGCTTAATAAATGCAATGCTACCTACCTCAGTGACATCAGCACAACTTGGTTTGACCTTCCAGGAGTTACCAAAGTGGGCAAACCCAACCTCGAGCTGGTTGTTACTGCTCACCAAGTCGTTGTTAACATTGCCATCAAAGTTACCGCAGAGCCCACACACTTGACCCTGCAAACCATGGCAATCATCATCAAATGCACGCCCAAACTTACTTTACACACATGTAGCATATTTCAATGATGGATGTTTTTAAGGGATCCACAGTTATGCAAAACGCATACACTTTTTGTCAGACCATTGAGGCTAGACCTGCGCTTTATAGAAGAGGAAATGCTACAAAACAAATTTTAATAAACAGTGAGAACCGTTACCCTGTATTGGGCAGAGATGTGCACCAGGAGATGGGTGCCTTGGTCCCAGCTGATGGAGATGTGTTTACCGAGGAGAAGGATGTAGAACTGACCGGAATGTATAATCTCCACCTCTGAGCCCTGCAGCACAGGCCTCCTCATCTTCACCTGTGGACCACCCGGCACATGTGAGAGCCTGATGGTGTTGTGTTATGACTCACCCCAAGGAACAAGCATGTTCGCACTTTGGAAACAAAAAGGGTTTTTTCGACCAATGCGTCATTACTTACTAATGATTTTGCGCCAATAAAATCTGAGAGTACTGTTACCTGTCTATGTTGCATCGTGATCAGTCCTCCCTGGTAGTAGATGGAGATGGCTTTACCACAGCCGTGTTCTGCTACGCCACAGCCCTCATTCTCCACCAAAACACGCAAGGAGCCGTCCCTCCCGTCACACATGTCCTATTCAGACCCGGAGGCACACAGAAACAACAATGTTCATAACAACAACAACAACAACAACAAAATGTATACCTGTTGCTCTTCACTGTCGTTTGATCCTCTCTCACCTGGACCAGGACATACTGGCAGAGTCCGGGGAAGGAGTACTTGAGGCCGTCAAAGGTGATGTAGTGGCCTTGGCCGACGGTGCGACACACTCCCTCACACACCTTATTGGAGCACTGCCATTTACTCTTCTCACACACACTGCGGGAGACACCCCAGTGTTAGTGTAGCCTCACTCTCATCCATCTCTCACTGTCACGCTCATCCTCTTGACTGTATAACACACAAGGTTCCTACCAGGTGTTACAGTCCATGGAGACAGTCTGGCCCGAGCCATACATGACGTTGTTATGGTAACAGGGACACTGGTCTGGTGCAATGCATTCGCTCTGGTGGCGAACCTGGAATCAATTGCTTCATCAGTCTCTGTGTTTCCATTTAGGACTGGGAAGGCGTTATCCAAGCACAAATACAAGCACGCCAAATACACACGTGCACGCGCACCTACACACATGTAAACGCACATGCACTGATCCACATGCATGTGCATGTATCCATGTCTGGGGAATTCATGCAGAAGGTTTCACGCATGCCGACGGATCCTACACATGTATCCAAATGCTCATGCACACGTACACGCACGCACATGCGCGTGCACGCAGACACCCACCGTGCCAGGGGGGCAGAGGCAGCCCTTGATGCAGGCCAGGCTGATGCAGGGGAGGTCTATGTTCCGGCAGGTTCTGGCACACTCCAGCCCTTTCTGCCCTGGCCCACAGTCGGCCCGCGTCAGGGGAGGGGGGCAGGGAGCAGAGCGGCGCTCTGTAAACACACGACACAGAGGCATTTGGTACGATAAACAGAAAGCCACCCAGGGGACCCTGAGGCCGCCTGGAGAGGAGGAGGGGGAATATGGAACTGGAAATAGGATTCAGGATATGTCGTAATATGCTGATAAAAATATCTTCTAGACATGTAAACTACTATCCTTGGTATAGTTAGTATGACAGCATGAGACCATGTAAATTAATTAATACACTCTTGCCTTACACTTACAGAGACTTGTAATATAATAATATTTCATATTTACAGTAAGTAAACGTAAACCCCGCCAGAGCAATAATAAAAAAGGGAAGTTTCAAATCAACAACAGGCCACTGTAGGAACACGCTGATTAGCTTCATCCACTCGTGCAAATACATTGTTTTTGGTAGCCTCATGAAGCGTCTGGTTTCCAGCCCATACTTTGTGCCGTCTCCCTTCCAGAATGGGCTGCTGCGTCCAGAATAACTACATGACAAACCTCTAGATGGTGCAAAGTCATCGTCGTAGAAGAGGTCAGACAGCATGTTGCTGCTCATCTCAGCAGAGCTGCAGCTCATGGCACCACTCTCACAGGTGCTGTGGGGAGTAACAGAGACAGAAAACACTGAACCATATGCAGTAGAAATAGAACCATATGCAGTAGAAATAGAACCATATGCAGTAGAAATAGAACCATTCAAAGTATGTTTGCATTGTATAAACATTTACAGTAGAAAAATACACAGCAGCACTAGACAAAAACGAAAATCCAAATCCAAAATACGTGCCGAGATCCTTAAAAGCTTTTGTGTTCTGTACTCAAGTAGAGCAAGCTCTGCTGGATGGTCAACGGGTTATTGATGGGAAGAGGTGTACACTTTAGTAGACACGGGAACATGCAAACACACACACACACACAAGACACACACACTCACACACACACTCACACCCAAACACACACACACACACACACACACACAAACACACGTCATGAACACAGGGTAGGCCGACCCTCTGACCATCTGCTCTTTTGGTCGGCGTAGACGTCGCCGGGCTGGTAGAGCTGTCCGTCGTACAGGCAGCTGCAGAGGGCGGCGCTCACACACTCCCCGGCCTGGCTGAGGTAGAGGCCCGCGGGGCAGAAGCAGCCCTCCTCACAGGGGCGCTGGCCCTCGCAGCCCGCCTCGGCCGAGGACAGGGAGAGGCAGGTCCGGCCGCACGCGCTCCCGCACGCCTCGAACACCCGGCCCCCGCTGCACTCCATCTCTGGAGCGTGGGGAAGACACGTGGCGAGTTATCATGCATCGATCCCCCTCTGTTTTCATTGCAATGGTTCGCGCCCGTCTGATGTAATGTTTATCGAAAAACATTGATGGAAAAATATATAAATACATAGATCATAAAACATTGATTCAGCTGCAAGCAAACTGTTCGCTATTAAATGAATATATGACTCTTATAAAAAGATTTATAACAGAAAGGATTCAGCATGAATACAAGTGATGATTAGTTATGGGTCTATGTAAAGGTAGTAGTGCAGTATGAGTAGGTGCATGATGTGTACACAAGGGTGGACCAGACTGCATCATGGGTAGTTGTGTCTCTGAGCACCTTACCGCAGAGCGCCTGGCCGAGCGCCACTCCAGCAGCACGCCCCTGGCCGCACACATGGTGGCGTAGGAGGAGAGGGCGGAGCACAGACACTCCTCGCCGTCCACACACGCACACACGTCATAGCGGCAGAACTTGTGGAAGGGCCCCGGGTTCACCAGGAAGTGACATGGCCGGAAGACCTCTGACATCATCGCCGAACACGCCTCCTCTGCAAATCGGACTACGGAAGAAGAGGAAGAAAAAAACACACCCATGGAAGATGAGAGGTTGTCAGTGTGTCTGTCAGTGTGTCTGTCAGTGTGTCTGTCATTGTGTCAGTCAGTCAGTCAGTCTCAGTCAGTCAGTCAGTGTGTGTGTGTGTGTGTGCGTGCATGCGTGTGAGAGAGAAAGTGTGTGTTTCACCTCTCTTGGGGTTGAGTGCACATGGGTCCATGTCAGGTCTGTGGATGGAGTCGCAGCCTGAGCCGATCCTCCAGGATTGGCTGAACGCTTGCGGGCCCGCCTCCACCAGTCCAGCGCCAGACAGGAAGTCATCCCCTTGGTTACCGTTGAAGTTACCACAGAGACCACAGGTACGTCCCGCCCAGGCCAATCCAAGCTGGTGGATGTCATTATTCACACAAACCATAAAGCAAATGTATCATGTTGCTGATCATTCCAGCTAGAGTCCATCTCTGGGGAAACCTGCCTTGAATCTCCCGCTTCATTCTGTATGGGAGTTTGTGCCTTCATGCAAGGGGACAGTCGAGTCGATAACAAGAGAGTACATGTTGCATAGGACCACAAGTCAAACTCCTCTTTTGAGCATGCTAGAAGGCGGAGCCACAAGGCTGCCCACTCCTTAATAAAAGCTTTCATAGCAACGCCCACCTTCAGAAGCACCCTGCCTCGACCGTCCCAGTCCAGGTGGAAATCATCTTCAAACCTCACACGCACCGCAGCCTGGACAGACCTCTGGATATGCAGACTACCTGCACAACAAAACACATAACACAGCATTTACACACATACATACATACATACATACATACATACATACATACATACATACATACATACATACATACATACATACATACATACATACATACATACATACATACATAGATACTAATACCGATACATACAACATACATCATAGCATATTATTATACCAATTATCAGTACTACATATAATACGGTTGCCGCGGTATGCGGTGTTACCGGTGTTGAGTTATTCTGTATTTTTTTTTCAGTAATAAAAAAAACGCGCAAGGTCGGTAACCATAGCAACGCCGGTAAACAAACCCCGCGAAGCCCGATCTCTACGAGAAGCTCCTCGCGCTACGGCCATCCGGAGGCGCACAGAGCCTTCGGCCGTGATATTATATATAAACTATTATATATAGAACATATATAAGAACATACTCTATACTAGATCATAGTACATTACGGCATAATGACGGCGATGCACAAAGACCGAAAACCGAAACAAATTATTATGCCAATTATTAGTACCATTTACGGTTGCCGCGGTATGCGGTGTTACCACACCGAGTTATTTTGTATTATCTTTTTTCAGTAATAAAAAAACGCGCAAGGCCGGTAACCATAGCAACGCCGGTAAACAAACCCCGCGAAGCCCGATCTCCCCGAGAAGCTCCTCGCGCTACGGCCATCCGGAGGCGCACAGAGCTTTCGGCCGTGATATTATATATAAACTATTATATATAGAACGTTATAAGAAAGACGCTGTCACCGAGTGTGAGAGGAGGGTTGACGGAGAAGACGGCGGTTGACCTAGTTTCAAAGTTTATACCGTTTATACTCGGTAATACTGGTGTTGACACGAGTGTATTACTCGGTGTGAAAATGTCCACACCACGGCAACCCTAGTAGGCTACCATTGCATTTATGGCTATGACTGTGTACTAACTTCATTAAAATCAAGGCATTGCAATGTTTGCAAATCGCTATACGTGGGTCTTTCTCAGAATCATTGAAAAACGTCCACACGGCAGACATATTGGCGCTTATCCAGACAAGAGTGTGCTGGCCGCGCTTTTTGTTTGCGTCATCACAAATTTCTGTTTCGGCCGTGTTGTTTCGGTGATAAAAGCATGTATCTATGGATAAAAGTATTTCGGGTTTTCGGCCGAAAATTTTTGATGGGCGAAAATTCGGTGCATCCCTAATATATAAATATCATCGTTCTCTCTAATAACATCTAGGTCTTCAAGATTAGAAATCTAGTCTAGACAGACCACTGAATTGAATTTCTTCTATAGGGTATTTATTTATTTTTCCATTTTGTTGTCAGTAGGCCTATGTTTGTACGTGTATCTTATAATTGAAAATAAAAACACCTAAAATATAATGAAGAAGAATACAAAATATTAATAAATAAGATGATATAAGGAGGATATATTACTTCTGTGTGTCATCCTCCCACGTACCATGATGCATTGGGGTTTGGATGTCCATGCCGTTGACAGAGACCCCGCCGCCATGCTTCAGTTTCACCTCCATGTTGTCCAGCGGCGCCAGGGTGAGGGTGACTGAGCGTGTGCACACGGCGTCCTGGTCGTCAGCACACTGAAGCACAAGCATTGACATGATCGTATCGACAGCCAACCAACACAACTTATGATACCAGAGTGTGACATCATGAGGTAGAGTCAACAGCGACTCGCCCATGGAAAGGTTTCAACCATGTGATAGGAAATGCAGTATAAAATAAGTTACAGCCGCCAACTTGGTCCTTCTTGACCAGAGAATATAGAATAACAAAGTGAAGTTGTCATCATTATTATGGAGCATCAAGTTGGCCGCTTGCGATGCGTGTGACATCAGGTGAATCCCTCCAATATGATGTGGGTGTGCTGTGCATCTACCTGGACATTCTCCACAATGACAGAGAACTGTCCAGTCGGTGCAGTCCCGCGCCAGAAGGTACTGGCACGGGCCGGTGGAGGTGAAGAACTTGTTGTCGAAGGTCTTGATGTGGGACTGCCCCATTACCAGGCACTCACCTGACAGGGGACAGGGGAGACTGCGGGTGAGAGCGGCTCCAGATGGGAAGGACCAGTGGATGTGCATCAGATATATCATCCTTCTTTAGCTCACCCGGACAGCCTTCATTGGTGCATTCCCAGGAACCGTGACGACAGACGCTGGCCAGGAAAAAGACCCAAGGGCACAGTAGTGTGAAATGATGTTATGATGTTAAACCCCAGCATTGATGAATACTTGATTCTGAGTATTATTTTTTAATAACAGCACATCTCTGCCTTTTTATAGTTCCAAATGAATACACTACAAATCCACCATCATGACAATGGTCCAATACAACTAATGCTTGGCACGGTACGACAAGTCAATAGTAATATTGTATAGTAATATTACAGAAAGGAATATTACAGTTGGTAAATGTGGCACAGGCTGAATAACTCACTCTGTACAAAGTACATTTGTCTCCAAAGGCCATTGTGGTTTATCATTACATGTGATATGATATCATGAGGTAACACATTCTATCACTGACCAGGTGTTGCACTCCTGTGAGATGGTGGATCCGGGGGGGAAATGCCGACCCATGTGGACACAGGAGCACTGAGACACCTCCACACAGCGGATCGCCATCCAGTATCCTCCCCGCTGAAACACACAGACACACACACACACACACACACACACACACACACACACACACACACACACACACACACACACACACACACACACACACACACACACACCAACACACAACACACACAGACACAGACACACACACACAAACACACACACACATAACACACACACACACACACACACACACACACACACACACACACACACACACACACACACACACACACACACACACACACACACACACACACACACACACACACACACACACACACACACACACACACACACACACACACACACAAACACAAACACACACACAAACAATAAAACAACACACACACACCATTACTAAGGCAGTCCAACATCTTGGCTGGAAGTGGAGACCATGCAACACTTGCTGCAAACGATTGGTAACTAATTAGCGGTTCCACTGATAGTAAGCCAGCATCGTTCTTTTGTTCTCCTCATCCTCATCCAGTGAGTCCTGACCAGCTGAGCAAAGACGAAACTTTCTCTGAACAAAGACGAAACTAGTGCTGCGACTGTCACTACACTTGGCATCAACATTTATACTGAAATAAATCACCAGGCATTCAGGTACTGAGTGTCTTTGAGTATATGCTGAGCTCTTCACCCGACTATAGACGAGGGAGCAGTGCAGACAGACGCATAGGACAGACGGTATTGTACCTGGGCATGTGCAGCCGTCCACACACTCCTCCTTGCAGACCTCCTGGATGTTTAGACTCTGGCAGGTGGTGGAGCACGACTTACTGCATGCACTGTACTGCATTCCTATCGGACACTTGGGGGCTGGCATGGCGCACGCACACACACAAGCGTGCACACACGCATGCACATACACACACCCAGGCGCGTGCACACGACCCAGGCGCGCACACACGCACACACGCACACGCACAAATTAGGAACATTTGCCTGTAAAAAATGTATGTTTTACAATCATTGGGACAATCATCAAGCTCCTCTTTGGTCGACTTACTGCACGCAGTCTCCTCTAGCCAACCGTCGAGCAGGACTCCGTGGGCGTGGCATGTACGGGCATACTCGAGTAGGATTGGACAGTGGCAGTCTGGCCCCGCCTTCTGACCACAGTGACACGCCTCCTCCTCGCACAGGGCCAGGAAGGCTTCAGGGGAGACCAGGTGGGCACAGCGCAGGAACACACTGGAGGTGTGCAGTATACTGCAGCTAGACATGATCTACACACACACACACACACACACACACACACACACACACACACACACACACAACACACACACACACACACACACCACACACACAACACACACACAACACACACACACACACACACACAGGTTACATAAAACACACATATACACACGCCCATGGACAGAATACATGACCCTGGCGTGAAACAACAGCCTGGCTCTAAGGCCCAACCACAAGGGGGGGGTCAACATGAAGCTATCCTGGGTAGGGCCTGATGGAACTAGACCCGTGATGGGGTCGTTGTGCTGAGAGAGATGAAGGTAGGGTATGAATTCACAGTGTTCAAATGTAAGCACTGTTGCTTCTTGAACCAAATCCGGATTGCATGATCGATTGACTTCTGTAATGAATAGTTTGACTATCATACTTCATCCAACATCTGAGTCTAAACCTCATCGAAGTAGAACACCTCTACGACGACAATGACAAGATGAAATATTTTCAAACAAATGTTGTGTTTCCACAACATTGCTTAGAACGTATTTTTATCTATTAAGAAATGTATATTGTTTGGTTTAGCTTGGCTGTGGAACTTACATTACCATTTAAAATAACCGCTGAATAAAGACAATGGACAGATTTGCAGGACCAGAAGCGAAGAAAAAGAATTACAGGTCAAGTTGTAATTATGTTAATGATGCATATCTGATTCGCACTGATTATAATTAGTTCATGAAGGCTGTGTGTTGCCACCTACTGCAGCTGTGTCTTGGGTGCTGTTACAGGATTGGCTGGGAGGAGGCACACGTTGACAGGACTGCTCGGGCCCTTTCACCGCCCAGGAGTTTGCAAAGTCATAACTGTCCTCTGTTAGAAACCCTGAAATAATCAACCACATCAAAACTTAATCTCATTCCCACCCAGGGTGTTTTTTCCCTTTTATCATTTCCTGTTGCTCCGCCATCTCACTTCCTGCTGCTGAGTGCTTAGTCGCTCCGTGACTCAGATCACTTCCTGAAGACCACTACTGACGCACTTAATCAATCTCTGACACAACTATACACAAACAGACACACACACACACACACACACACACACACACACACACACACACACACACACACACACACACACACACACACACACACACACACACACACACACACACACACACACACACACACACACACACACACACACACTCCTCTTCCTGTTCTTGTTCGTACCTTCTTGAGCAGTGTATTCATCTGCAGGCTGAGCGTTGAAGTTGCCGCAAAGGCCACAGGTGCGGTTGGCGTGGTGACGGCTGAGGCTGACGGCGATGTTGGCCGCCTGGTCAATGGTTACGGTGAAGCCAAACTCCTCACTCCAGAGCTTGTAGGAGCCCAGCTCTGTCCCCACAAACACGGTGTGAGACGCATAGGGAAGGGGAAGCCTGTGGGGTCACACACACACACAGACAAAGACAGAGGGTTACAGATCAGATCTTTATCTATCCGTTTCTTTATTTGCTTGCAGCCATGTAGACAGAATTGAGTCACACGTCATTAAATCTGCATTGTGTAACTTTTCTAATGGGGCAATTTACTCTGTAGAAAATATCAACGTTTCTCAAGAATTAAATGGATTAAAACAGCAAAAAACAACTGTTGTGATGATAAATGATAAAAGCATAACTGTAGCTACAACTCAACCCAGAGGTTGAGTTGTAGCTACGCTTCAATCTCTGGTTTGAGTTGTAGCTCCATGAAGGAGCAGGTGGAGGTTTTGCGTCTTGCTCCAGGAGGCCCACAGCCGGGCTGCAGTCAGGAGCTCTGTCCTGGGAATCTGAACGTCCCAGCCACTCCACTGTCCACCTCTTCTATGTTCAAGTGTAGCTGGTCCAATAAGGACTGCAGGCATTTGTTATTCTCAGCCTCACCTGTCGGTCACTGGATCAGATAGAGCGCTGAATGACTCAATATAGAAAATTGTTGGTGTGTTCACCCTTTGTTGCCCTGGGACAGTCTACCGTCGACGGACAGGCGTAGCTCGAAGGCGTCGCCGAGAAACAGCGTGACCCCTGTTCTTCTGCCGTCGATGAAGTCACCTGCGGACGCAACGCGCAGGTGAGTCACCAAAACAGCCATGCAGCTGACAAATAGGTTCCTTAAAAGTTTAGCGAATTTATGGATGGAATTTCTGAATTTTCACATGGAATTCATGAATTTTCAAATGCAAAATACAAGATGGGTTTATTTTTAAATGAGAGACAAGCGAGGTTAAAATAAAAGATAACTTCTGTTCCTCAGATTCTTGATCAAATCTGTGAGTGTCTCTGCATGTGTGCGTGTGTGCGTGTGTGTGTGTGTGTGTGTGTGGTGTGTGTGTGTGTGTGTGTGTGTGTGTGTGTGTGTGTGTGTGTGTGTGTGTGTGTGTGTGTGTGTGTGTGTGCGTGCGTGCGTGCGTGCGTGCGTGCGCGTGTGTGTGTGTGTGTGTGCTCAATGTGTATGTGCGTGAAGTTTGGTGCTTGTCGTCTCACCCAGCAGGGTGTAGGACCGCCGGCTGCAGTCCCCGGCCAAGCAGGTAGCTGCAGTCCCCGGGGAACTCGTACACCACTCCGTCAAAAGTGTGCACGTGATGCCGTCCGAACAGGCTGCAGCGGCCCGCCGTGCTCGACACACATGCTGCACCCACCCACACACACACACACACACACACACACACACACACACACACACACACACACACACACACACACACACACACACACACACACACACACACACACACACACACACACACACACGCGCACACACACGACACACACACACACACACACACACACACACACACACACACACACACACACACACACACACACACACACACACACACAAACACGTACACAGACAGAAATAACAGTCTCCATATTAATACAGTGGATTTATTCCAAGTCAACTAACTAGAATAAAATGTAACTTTATTTTCCCCGTGGGGATAATTGTTCTGCACATGTATACTGGCCGAAACCTTTCAATGTCTATGAATATAGTGGTTATACATATTATATACATACTATGAATATAGTGGTTATACATATTATATACATACTATGAATATAGTGGTTATACATATTATATACATACTATGAATATAGTGGTTATACATATTATATACATACTATGAATATAGTGGTTATACATATTATATACATACTATGAATATAGTGAATAGAATAGTTGAATAGTTGAATAGTTTTTAATCAAATTGTATACATATAATTAGTATTATTTAATCATTATACATATTATAAATATATTAATACCTTTTTTTGGAGTATAATCTTTGTCGGAACGTATGTTGTTTTTTTGCAAAATGTCAATTAGCTGGTGTTTTCAGCCAAAAATAACGTTTGTAACAGATGTGAGTATTAATAGTGAGTATTAT
>OLKM01001317.1:102113-104613 GCA_900291075.1 Melanogrammus aeglefinus | reverse complement strand
CACCACCATCCCGCCCCACCCCCACCACCCCCACCGTCATGCTGGAGCGCCGTGCTGCGGCTCCTCTCCAGGCTCAGTCTCTGGGCCTGCAGGAGGCGCCGGGGCCCCTGGGAGTAGACGTGTCGGGGGACGGTCAGCAGAGCGTCCGCCAGCAGCCGGCAGGGAGCGGGGACGCCGCCCTCGCCGCCGGGCCCCTGACCGCGGCGCATCAGGGCGCGGTGCAGCAGGAACTCAAACTCCCCGCCGGCCGGTGAGGGTACCCCGCGGGTCCAGCGCGCCCTCCCGGGACGGGACGGCTCCGTCAGAGCGGCTCTGACCGTTCGGGTGGCGTGGGTGCGAGTGGGCTCCGGGGCTGGTGGCGTGGTCGTCTTCTGCGGTGCGTTGCCATGGCTCCCACATGGCGAGGAGCATGCGCAGCGCGTCCCGGACGGCGCCCGCCCCCTGCTCCGCCTGCCCCTCCCCCGCGCCGCACAGCACCAGGCTGTGGGGCCGGACGGCGGCCCCCGGGAACCCAACGTGGACGTACCTGGGGGAACACGAGGAGAGGGGAAGTACATGATTGAATTACAGAACATGATTCAAATGAGGAAGAAGACCAAAGGAAAGATCAGACAATGTGAGAAAAACAACACTCATTTATACATTCTGAACTGATACTGATGAGCGGGAGTCAAACTAAAGTGAAGATATAAGATACAAGTATAAATAAACTATTCAAATAAAAGAAATGAGGACACTAGGTGGTGTCCAGACACAGTGCACAGGGCTGCTCTTTTTGGGAATGTGTGTGTGTGTGTGTGTGTGTGTGTGTGTGTGTGTGTGTGTGTGTGTGTGTGTGTGTGTGTGTGTGTGTGTGTGTGTGTGTGTGTGTGTGTGTGTGTGTGTGTGTGTGTGTGTGTGTACCTGTGAGCCCCCAGCACTATGGGTTTACAGAAGCTCAGCACAGCGACGTGCTCCCGACCGACCCGCCCGTACTCCGCGGCGGGCGTGGCCCCGCTCAGCTGGGCGAACAGCGCCAGCTCCTCCTCCTCCACACACTCCACCACGCCGAGGCCGGCGCCGCGAGCCGCCGCCAGGGCCGCCTGCGTCTGCCTCCCCGCCGAGAGCAGCAGCGTGACGCCCAGGCCCCGCAGCTGGCCCAGCAGCCCCTCCAGGGACCGCTCCGCCCAAGCGCTGTACTTCAAAACCCCTCCCTCGGGGTCCACCTCCTCTGCCCCCCCGCCCGGACCGCCCACCTGCAGCATCGCCCCGCCCGACAGTGTGTCCGGTTGGAGCGAGCCCCCAGCGCCGACCAGCGCCACGGCTCTGACCGGCTGCTGCTCCCTCTGCCCCGGCTGCGGTGGGCTTGGCGAGACGGCAAAATCCCGGTGGATGACCTGCCCCTCCACCAGACGGGACCCCCCCGCGGGGAGGCCGCACACAGAGGTGTACAACACCCCGAAGTTCCTCTCCAGGAAGCGGAGGGTGAGGGCCGGAGGGTCCGTGGGGGGCCTCCAGAGGGAGATCAGGTCGCGGGTCAGTCGGCTGGTGAGCTGGGCGTGTGTGCGGCCGAGCCGCGTGTAAAAGAACGTCGCCAGCAGTCTCTGAAGGGGACAAGGGTCTGCGTCGGCGTCAGAGTGCGGCGGAGCTTCTGGGTCTCTGTGCTTAAGACCGCTCTCCCATGAAAGACTAGCGGTGTGAGGGACCACTCCGACGAGGATGACCTCGGCTAGCTCCTCCAGCCCGAAGGCCAGCAGCTCCTCTGCGGTGTGTCTGGCGCCGGCGGCTAGCATGGCAGCTCTGTTCGTGTAGACGCTGCTGCCGACGGAGACCTTGCTGGCCGCCGTTTGAATCCCTCGCAGTAACGACGCCAGCAGTAGGATGAAGGTCTTTGCCCCGTCCCCGGTGACCTCGCTGTGTTTCCACACACACTCCACCACCATCCTGCAACACGCACAGCACAAAGAGCTCAGTCATCTTCAGCTCTCAGGACAATATCATCAGAACTTTTGTCTATTGATGATCAAGGCATTGATGTCCTAGTATAGCGTTTGATTAATAAGCATTTGACCAAACTCACTTCTAGTGAATATTTGTTGTAGCGTCATTAATGAGCATGACAGGGTAAGGCATCTTGCTCAACAATGCCTACATGTAAACTGCAGACAGGTATTGAACCTATAACCATCCAGGTGGGAGATGAACAGCCTATTAACTCTAGATTAGAAGACTATCCTGCTGTAGTAATGTAAGATAACAGTAAGTGACAGAGAGAGCTCCTCTTGTCTACCTGGCCAGTGGGTGGTCGAGCCGCAGTGCTGTAAGGATTTGTTTCCCACTGCGGCTCAACATCAGCTGTCCCGTATCCCGAGTGAAGAGCACCTGGCCGCCATCGGGTCCAAAGCTGCGGAGAATGACCCCCTCCAGCACACACACGGTCTGCACCACATGTTTCAGGTGAAGGTGCTCTACCTGCTGCATCTAGAAAACAGAATTACAATCAAGAATAGAAATGGCATGG
>OLKM01001317.1:89613-97113 GCA_900291075.1 Melanogrammus aeglefinus | reverse complement strand
TGTGTGTGTGTGTGTGTGTGTGTGTGTGTGTGTGTGTGTGTGTGTGTGTGTGTCTGTGCGTCTGTCTGTGAGGGTGTGTGTGTGTGTTTGTGTTTGTGTGTGTCTGCATGTGTGTGTGAATTTGTGTGTGTCTGTGCGTGTTCATGCGTCTCTGTGTTTGTGTGGTTGTGTGTGCGTTTGTGTGCGGCTGTGTGTGTGTGTGTGTGTGTGTGCGTGTTCATGCGTCTCTGTGTTTGTGTGGTTGTGTGTGCGTTGTGTGCGGCTGTGTGTGTGTGTGTGTGTGTGTGTCTGTGGTTATCCTCATATAGCCCATCAAGGATGAAGGTGACAAAGAGACTGGGCTGTCAGATGCCAAACCAGAGGAATTGGAGAAACTGGGAAGGTTACACTTCAGCCTGGACTACAACTTCCCAGAGAACTCAGTGAGGAGCCTCTAATCCACTCCTCACTTTGCCCCGGTCCATTGGGACCACTTAAGGGAATTACTCATCTGGGTTTTTCTGCCCCTTTCTTTCCGTATCCCCTTTCCCTGCTCTGCACGGCCCAGCTGGTTGTAGGTATTCTGCAGGCCGACCAGCTCCCTGCCATGGACGTGGGCGGCAGTTCTGACCCCTACGTTAAACTCTTCCTGCTCCCGGACAAGAAGAAGAAGTTTGAGACGAAAGTCCACAGGAAAACCCTGGAGCCTGACTTTAACGAGACCTTCACGTTTAAGGTGACATGGTCCACTGAAGAATCTGAATGTCAAGTCAACGTCTAATGGAGCGCGTGCTATTTAGTCCAGTGTCGTATTTTTGGTATCGGGAGGTGAGTGTGTTTCTTCAACAGTCTGCTTAAGAGTATCTTTGTGTGCGACTTTTTGGACAGATACCATACACTGAACTCGGCGGAAAGACGTTGGTGATGACGGTGTACGACTTTGATCGCTTCTCCAAACACGACGCCATCGGGGCCGTGCGAGTCCCAATGAGCAGTCTGGACTTCAGCCACTCCCTGCAGGAGTGGAGGGACCTGCAAAAGGCAGAGAAGGAGGAGGTATGAGGGACTCACCTTTGGTGGGAAGGGTACCTTAATGATCACAAAGCTATTTTTGTCTTGCAGTGAGCCAGCTGATTGCAGCAGCTGTGTGTTACCGCTGTGTTGCAAATAAGCAACGGCAGACCGTTCCCTCAAAATACTGAACTTTTACTTTGGAAATGAAGCTCTCTTTGTCACCTTCAACTGTTGTAAAGGATATTTTAGTTTGTTCAGGGATCCTAAGTTATACTAACCAAATTAATTCCTTTTGAAATATTTTTTTCTGAGTAGTGGTTCAATGAACACTCGCATCATCTTCAACAAGCCAATGCTTTTTGATTTAGAGGATCCGTGGGGAATGCCCCGATCACTAATCGCTAATCCCTCATCACTAACCCAATGTCTCTCTTGTCAGAGTGAGCGCCTGGGGGATATCTGCTTGTCGCTGAGGTACGTGCCAACAGCAGGAAAGCTCACAGTGGTGGTTCTGGAGGCGAAGAACCTGAAGAAGATGGACGTAGGAGGGCTGTCAGGTGAGCAGGAACACCACCAATTATACAACTGTAAAATGTCAAGACGACAAAAACACTTCCCACACGTTGGATCATTTTAAGAAAGAAGAGGCAGAGTTCATTGAGTTGACCGTGTTTCCATTTCCATTTGATTATCGAATGTGAGAGACCACTGCACGTCTGAGTCCAAAAAAGGAGGCAGAGGTCAATCTGTACCCATCCCTCTGGGAAGCTGTCTGTGACTCCTCTGATGCCCACCAGAGACCCCAGTCTGATCTCTCCCTCCAGACCCTTACGTGAAGATCCACCTGATGCAGAACGGCAAGCGAATGAAGAAGAAGAAAACGACCACCAAGAAGCACACGCTGAACCCTTACTTCAATGAGTCCTTCAGCTTTGAGGTGACCTTTGAACAGCTGGAGGTATGAAATGTTGTTTTACACCGGCTTCCAGATGAGCCCAAATAAAAACACATAAGCACACTCTGACACAGTTAAACCATCCGCTTCTGTCTGTGTTCTTCTGTTTCTATATATAGAAGGTGCAATTAGCGGTGACTGTGTTGGACTATGATAAGATTGGGAAAAATGATGCCATTGGAAAAGTGCTACTGGGGGGTAACAGCACTGGAACCGAGCTCTGTCATTGGTCGGACATGCTGGCCAACCCCAGACGACCAATTGCACAGTGGCATGCTTTGAAACCAGAGGAGGAAGTCAATGCTTTAATGTCCAACAAGAAATGATGTTGTGGAGTCAGCGAATGACGCAATGTACTTGTTGAAGAAGAATCTGGTGTCCTTTACCTCACATATATAAATAGATGTATTCCTGCCTCTCCCTGATCTAGCGCTTTAAAGGTACGATAAGAACAAAACATGACATTCAATCCAACCCCTACCCGTCTGCCCCCACTGTGATCTGCCCAGCCTTGTGTGGGTCTTCTCCTACACATGGAAGAACACCAGGAAGTATTATTAACAGTAGAAACATAAATACGTCTACAGATCATCTGGCCATTGTGTTTTTCTTCATCTGTCAAGTATGTATACTAATTCCAATTCCAATTAGGCTTCTAAAGTATGATTAAAAAGTCAAAACTAACAGATAGCCATGACCTTTCAGGCATTCCCTTGCTGCTACTTTCTCACCATTAAACTGAAGGACACAAGACCGAGATGTGACCAGCTGGTTAAACAAACCTTCATGTTTGTTCCTATATCAAAACTATTGAATAAAAATGCCAACATGTCCTTCCCCATCCGGTTCTCTAGGGTTCAGACTACCGCTAAGCTGACCTGTAGTCCATTATCCTCTCTACTCTCTCCTTGCCATATCCCCTGTCTGAAGTCCCTGAAGGAATGTGTACATTTGTGTAACTTTTAATGCTGTTAAACATTTTGATACAACTGCTTTGTGTGTGTTTGTGTGTGTGCTTTTTTTTTTTGAAATATCAAACCCCTAATGAGATACTGGTTATCCAGAACCAAATAAAACAAACTCATTGATTTATCTTCTTTAATATATGTTGAAGGCTCCATGATTGAAGTAGGCAAATAAGATGGCCTATATAGCTTAAATAATAAAGAATTGGCACATTCTTATTAGGGAAATTGTCTGGATATAAAATCAAGACATAAGAAACGAACCCAATGCGTGCTTAAGCGTTTTGTTTTCATACAACAGCGCTCTAAAGAACTAGTTTGGAATCTGCCCTGCTTCTGGAGCGACGGTGCGCGACGTTTTAATAAGTTTTAGTTAGAAACTCGAGCGTGCATTGACGTCTTGGCGGCACATTGGAGCTATTGACGTGCGTGAGTGCTTTTCTCCCCTTCTTTCAATGCGGCCCTTACTCACTGGCTGAAGGCGGTGGAGTGAAAGAGGTACGACACCGGAGCTTTCATTCAGTCAGGTGCACGTCCTCGTCATCCGCCCACCACGTCTTGTCCTTAACGTCAAGTAGCCTACGTTACAGGTGCGTCTGTGTGTGCGATCCCACACCGCTAGAACTTCTGCAGAGACAGGCCTTAACATCAGCCTCATTCACTCCAGGGACCAGTAAGATGCGGCGTTAACGCGGGACTTCGTTCGGACTCTGCGATGAACTTTAAGTGGATTGTGAAACGGTTTCTTATCTCGTTTTCAATCTGCCAGTTCCTGATTTCCGTGGGTAAGTTAGTCACTGACCGTTATAGCAGTACTATTTTATCATCTTAATAACAGTGTAACAACCCATTTTGTATGTAGGCCTACCATGCGGGATTCCAAAATATGTAAAATGAAAGTTTTGCCTACATTTTATTGACTAAGAACTTTCCCCACTCGTCACGTATGTAGCAATCTGCTCGAGTATAAAACAACAGTTTACGTTCGTCATTTTACTACGGTTAAAAAACTCTTTATGTCAGCAGTTCAAAGCCAGCTTTCAGACACTGAAGGACGACTACAAAGGTAAGGGAACGAAGGCCGCCCTGCAGTGATGCTTCGAACACACACGCATGCAAACCACACGCACAAACACACACACACACACACACACACACACACACACACACACACACACACACACACACACACACACACACACACACACACACACACACACACACACACACACACACACACACACACACACACACACACACACACACACACACACACACACACACACACACACACACACACACACACACACACACACACACACACACACACACACACACACCACACACACACACACACACACACACACACACACACACACACACACACACACACACACACACACACACACATTGTTCTTGATTAAGTGTCTACATTTACATTTACATTTAGGGCATTTAGCAGACGCTTTTATCCAAAGCGACTTACAATATGGTTTATATATCAGACGTTTTTTCTTCTCTTAATAATCATGTCATTTATTAGCTAATGGAAACTATTTGTGGTGATTGCGCGCCTGTGATGCGGTGATGGAGCAGTGGTGGTGCATTTGAGGAGGCATGGGAGCTCCGTGGACTGATGGAGCGGGTTTAGGGAGGGTGTGGGGGTGTGGGGGGAGTTTGAATTGAAGTGGTGCAAAGTGCACTTAAGTCTCCCCTCTGAGTGTTCTCCCAGCTAATGTGCATGTTTGTGTGTGTGCTCAGGAGGACTAATGCACTTCGGAGGAAACGGGATCTCCTTGGGGAGGAGGTGGGTACACTACCCCTAAGAGGACCGAGGGAGGTCAGGGCACCCACATGCGCACAACACCCTCGCCGGCCACAAAGCGGTCTTTGTGGAGCGCCAAGGCAGCGCGCTCTGACGCACCGTCCTCGCCCCTGCACCGGGGTCACCGGCTCACCGTACCCGGGACTCACCGTACCTGGGACTCACCATACTCGGGACTCACTGTACTCCACTGTACCCACTGGTGGCAAGCTGTACCCGGTTCACCACTGTTTCACTGTACCTGGGTCACCGGTGGCTCACTGTACCCGGGACAAGGGTGACTCACTGTACCCGGGTCACCGCTGGCTCACTGTACCCGGGTCACCGCTGGCTCACTGTACCCGTGTCACCGCTGGCTCACTGTACCCGTGTCACCGCTGGCTCACTGTACCCGGGACAAGGGTGACTCACTGTACCCGGGTCACCGCTGGCTCACTGTACCCGTGTCACCGGTGACTCACTGTACCCGGGTCACCACCGGTGGCTCACTGTAGCCGGGTCACCACCGGTGGCTCACTGTAGCCGGGTCACCACCGGTGGCTCACTGTACCCGGGTCACCGGTGGCTCACTGTACCCGGGTCACCGGTGGCTCACTGTACCCGGGTCACCGGTGGCTCACTGTACCCGGGTCAACACCGGTGGCTCACTGTACCCGGGTCACAGGCGGTGACCTTCCTTACCGGGCCTCGGCCCACGATGCCGCTCTGTTGCCTTTTACCCAAAGGCTCTTTTTTGAGGGTCTTTCTTTATGTTGTAATCTTTTATTGTTTGTTTTTTTGTGCTCAGAAGTTCAGATCGCTTCTGGCTGAGGAGGCTCTCCCTCGCAGCGCGCTACACAACTACACAGCCCGGGACACCTCTTCAGGTAGCCCTCACTGACCCACCGACATGTCTCCATACAGCCCGCACCTCCGCAGTTATATGCTAGAATGTACACTGGTATACACTGTACATACCTATGTTATATACACACAATGAGAATATTACACTGTGCTACATACACACTGGTGTAGCCTTGATGTTACACTGTATACAGTATTTACAAACTGTGGTATATACACACTGTGGTATAGCCTTGATATTATATACAGTATTATTATATACAGTATTGACACACTGCGGTAATGCGGTATATCCACACTATGCTATCACATTGTATACAGTGTTTCCACACTGGTACATACACACAGTGCGTCACCTTCACTGTAGTATTTATGCACTACTGTACATACACACTAGGAGTGTATTGCACCTTGGTTAATACACACTGACACTTCCACATAATGAGTTAATACCACTGTGGCATCATGTGTTTGTACACACTGTGGTACGTGATTAAGTGGTGGGATGCTACCATCTGTGGCGTCTCACGTGGAATGCTACATTCTACCTGTGTCGTTGCATGTGGCGTACGTGTATAGGAAGTTAGTAACGTAAGGTGTTGTCGTCCACAAGACTGCGGCTGTCTCAACGGGGGCTGGTGTCTCGATGGAGGAGTGTGTGACTGTGCCCAGTTCCAGGCAGTGGGAGACCGCTGCCAGATGAGTGAGTTATATAGACACTACACACACACACACACACACACGCACGCACGCACGCACGCACGCACGCACGCACGCACGCACGCACGCACGCACGCACGCACGCACGCACGCACGCACACACACACACACGCACACACGCACACACACACACACACACACACACACACACACACACACTTGGTAACAAACAAATAACATATACATATATATATATATTAACCTATATACAGATACACATATATGTACATAAACACAAATATATAAGACGCAACAATAATTATTTTTCAATACCCCTTCATTCTTTCTCTCTTCTTTCTTCTTTTTCTTTATTTCTTTCTTTCTTTCTATCTTTCTTTCTTCTTTCTTTCTTTCTTTCTTCTTTCTTTCTTCTTCTTCTTTCTTTCTTTCTTTCTTCTTTCTTTTCTTATCTTTCTTTTCCTTTCTTTTTCCTTCTTCTTCCTTTCTGTCTCTCTCTTTCTCCTTTTCTGTCTTTCTTTTCTTCTTTCTCTTTCTTTCTTTCTTTTTTCTTGTCTTTCTTCCTTTCTTTCTTCTTTCTTTCTTTCCTCTGTGCTTCTTCTTCTTTTCTTTCTTTTCTCTTTTCTCTCTTTCTTGTTCTTTTTTCTTTTCTATCCTTGTGCTTTCTTTGTTCTTTCTTCGTTTTTCCTCCCCCACTTCCGAGCTCGGAACTTTTTCTACAATACTGCTCTTTTTCCCTATGTCTCTGATGTTGAAGACTAAAAGAAAGAAACAACTTTTTCTTGAGCCTCTGATCTTGGTTTATCTGTGCACGCTCATTCTAGACCTGATCGTTGGTTAGCATGGGTACACTTACTAAACTAAGCTTCTAAAAAGCCATGTTGTTTTACTGGAATGTGTGTGTGTGTGTGGATGCGTGTGTGTGTATGTGTGTGGATTTGTGAGTGTGTTTGTGTGTGTGTGTGTGTGTGTGTGTGTCTGCTTGCGTGTGTGGGTGTGTGTATTTGTGTGTATGTGTCTGCATGTGTACATACATACATGGTTTCTATATGCACACATGTTGTAGAGATCAAGATAATCAGGTCTGTCACATCATTCAACAAGCATTAATTACCTGCAAACTCTGAGCCAGAATAATGGAACTGGTTTTGATCTCTCCATCTCTGTCATGATGAAAAAAAAAAACTGCATAGAAATGTTGCATGAGTTTGTGTGTCAGTGCTCGGACCCCCCCCCCCCCA
>OLKM01001317.1:78088-85588 GCA_900291075.1 Melanogrammus aeglefinus | reverse complement strand
TAGTCCACAATTAACAGACTTATCACAATCAGATGGGAGATTCTTAAGTGTGTATTTAAATTGTAGTATTTTCAATGTATATTATAAGGTAATAGCTATTGATAGAGACACTATGTTCCTTTTCGTGTTCTAATCTAATGTTAATATACTGAGTCTCTTTACTGAACAATCCTACCTTACATAAGAACAGGATATTGTTGACATTGATCAGTGAGCTTTGTGTGAGTTTGAGAGTAAGTGTTTGTCCTTCAGATGACGGCTGTGAGGAGAGCTTCGTCCACAGGGACTGCATCAGCTGCTGCCCACCAACGTGTACTTTTGAGAAGGAGTGCCTGGGGACCAACCTGCACTGTTTGGACGGCTGCTACTGCCCTGATGGTACTCAGAGGAAACCTTCATCCCATTAAACATCCTCCTTCCACCGCTGGATTACTCCAGATGATCACTAACACATTTTCAACATATTCATATCTTTGCATTCTTATTTTTTTCCTTGTCTGCTTGCCATGGTTAATCAGTTATCCATTCATATGAATAATAATGAAAAAATTTATAATTAAATAAAAAACGAAAAACACTTTATGTTTATTTGTGTCTACCTATCACTTTGTCTTTCCCCGCATCTTCTCGCTGAAGGCCTGATTCTGCAGAACGGCACGTGCATCGCCGTGGCTCAGTGTCCCTGTGTCTACCACGGGACGTCCTACACACAGGGACACGTGCTGGAGCAGGGCTGTAGCGTCTGGTGAGCTCACACACAGACACACACACACACACACACACACACACACACACACACACACACACACACACACACACACACACAGACACACACACACACACACACACACACACACACAGACACACACACACACACATATACACACACAAAGATGCATAGACTGACACACAGACACACACAGACACACACAGACACCACAACACACACAGACACACACACACAAACAGACACACACACACACACATATACACACACAAACATGCATAGACTGACACACAGACACACACAGACACACACAGACACGCACACACACACAAACAGACACACACACACAAACAGACACAAACACAGACACACACATATACACACACAAACACGCATAGACTGACACACACACAGACACAAACACACACACACACATAGATACACACACAAACACGAACACACCCACACACGCACAGACATGCACAGACACAAACACATGCACACACACGCACACATACACAAACGCAAACACGCACAGACACGTTATTGTCATATTGTCATGCAGGTTCCTAACAGACAGCTAAAGGCACAGGTGGTATAGGTATAGCGTTAACCCGCTGTATGCTCCTGTTGCAGTGTGTGCATGGGGGGGGTGTGGAACTGCACTGACAACAACTGTACAGGTGAGCTCCCAACCTTCACTCAACTCCATCCCAGACCCCAGAGTACGCAGGGGCATACAGAGTCAACCCTCTCTCTCTGTGTCTGTGTGTGTCTCTATGTGTCTGTGTGTCTGTGTGTGTCTCTGTGTCTCTTTTATGTCTGTGTCTCTGTGTGTCTGTGTGTTTGTGTCTTTGTGTGACTGTGTGTCTCTGTGTGTCTGTTGCTGTGTGTCTCTGTCTCTGTTTCTATGTGTGTCTGTGTCTCTCTGTCTCTGTGTCTTTGTATCTCTATGTGTCTGTGTGTCTGGGTGTCTGTGTGTCTCTCTGTGTCCGTGTGTGTCTCTGTGTGTGTGTCTGTGTCTCTCTGTCTCTGTGTGTGTGTGTGTGTGTCTCCCAGCTGAGTGCTCGGTGGCGGGGGACGTGTTTGTGACGACGTTCGACGGCCGGATGTTCCTCCAGCCGGGGGTGTGTCAGTACGTCCTGGCCAAGAGCCGCCGCAGCAGCCGCTTCACCGTCACGCTGCAGTACGCCACCTGTGCCGAGGTCAGTGGGCGCGCACACACACACACACACACACACACACACACACACACACACACACACACACACACACACACACACACACACACACACACACACACACACACACACACACACACACACACACACACACACACACACACACACACACACACACACACACACACACACACACACACACACACACACACCACACACACACACACACACACACAAGCGCATGCATTGGCACAAAGACGCACACACACACACACACACACACACACACACACACAAGCGCATGCATTGGCACAAAGACGCACACACATACATAGATAAACGACACATAAACATGCACACACACACACACACACACACACACACACGAATGCATGCAAAAACCCATATATGTAAACATACACACGCACAAACACACACACAATCACACACTGCGGTATTCTCCCGGGGGGTAACCGGTGACCTGGAGGTGACCTTTGTGTGGCGAGCAGAAGGCGTGTGTCCAATCTGTAACCGTGGTGCTGGACGAGGACGTCAGCCGTCAGGTGACCTTGACCAGAGAGGGGGAGGTGCTCATCGGGGTCAACCCAGCACCTGTTCTGCCCTTTAGAGACGGCAAGTTTCACACTCGTGTCCCCAAAAACTTCACCACAAAGTCCCCAGCCCACCACCCAATAACGTGATGCTGGGATCTGTTCTCGTGTTGGAATGCAATGTGTCCTGTGTGTGCCAACAGACTCTGTGGAGGTGTCGAGGCTGACCCCGGTGTTCACGCTGCTGAAGGCAGGCATCGGCCTCCGCCTGCAGTACGATGGCCACGGGGGGCGGGTCTATCTCCAACTGGACAGCCAATGGCGTGGCTCCACCCTCGGCCTCTGTGGAACCTTCAACGGAAACCTCAGAGACGACTTTCTGTGAGACGGACGCTTTTTCGATGATGGATTGATGGATTGATGGATAACCTGAACGTTATCCATCGACGCCTGCTGTATCTGTGACGTGTGTTTCTGTGTGTGTGGGGCTGCAGCTCTCCAGCAGGCATGATAGAGGGGACTCCACAGCTCCATGCTAATGCCTGGAAGGTGTCGTCTGCCTGCGTAGCTCCAGTCAACCAGCCCATCATAGACCCATGTGAGATGAACCAGCACAATGGTAGGTCCTCCTCCTACTGGCCGTTGAACACGAGTACATTTCCCAGAACAGCTGAGCCAACCGCTTGGATCTGGGCTTCACAGTGATGGTGTTGAGGTCTCGAAATATCTGGATTCTATCCTTTTTTACTCCGAAAGAAAGTCATAGTCATGACTTTTTGAAAATCTCTGTCTCAGTAATTTGTATGCTTTTTGCAGTATTTTCCCTAATGTGCGTTCTGAAGTGTCTGTGTTTGTGTCTGTGTTCATGTTTATGTTCTTACGTGCATGTGTGTGTTCTCATCTCAATAATATGCTTGTGGGTGTGTGTTTTGCACTGTTCAATAATGTCAGTAATGCGCCTGTCTGTTTTTGTGTGTGTTTAAGTCTAGAATGAGTATTTTTGATAAGCGTGTGTGGTGTGTTTGTGTGTTTGTGTGTGTCTGTGTGTTACAATGTTCTCTGTAATGCGTGTGTGTGTCTGTGTCTTACTGTGTTCTACTCACTTTGTAATGTGCGTGTGTGTTGTGTCCGTTACAGCGTTCTACTCACTCTGTAATGTGTGTGTGTGTGTCAGTGTCTTACTGTGTTCTACTCGCTCTGTAATGTGCGCGTGTGTGTGTTACAGTGCTCTACTCACTCTGTAATGTGTGTGTGTGTGTGTGTGTGTGTGGTACAGTGTTCTACTCACTCTGTAATGTGTGTGTATGTGTCAGTGTCTTACTGTGTTCTACTCACTCTGTAATGTGTGTGTTACAGTGCTCTACTCTGTAATGTGTGCGTGTGTGTGTTACAGTGCTCTACTCACTCTGTAATGTGCGCGTGTGTGCGTGTGTGCTGCAGCGTTCTACGCGTCGCTGTGCGATGTGATCCTGGGCAGCGTGTTCTCCCCGTGCCACGGTTACGTCAGCCCTAACATCTACCACCAGCAGTGCCGCTACCAGGCCTGTCGCTGTGGCAACAGCTGTCTGTGCACGGCGCTGGCCCACTACGCCTACCTCTGCTCCAAGCACGGCGTGCACGCCGACTTCAGGACCCACGTCTCTGAGTGCGGTACGGACCCCCGATACCTGATGGAGGCCAATGCACACCCATGTGTCCTATATGCTAATGGGGGACCTCAAAGGGTCCCTGGTGTTAGTGGCGGTGCTGGCATGGTCATGAGTCTGTGTGTGTGTGTGTATGTGTGTGTTGAATCTGGCGGTATGTGTATGTGTCTGTGTGTGTGCGGGTGCATGTGGCTTTATGTTTGTGTGTGTGTGTGTGTGTGTGTGTGGCTGAATGTGGTGTTATGTGTTTGTATGTGTATGTTTGTGTATGTTGGGGTGCGCATGCATGTGGCTTTATGTTTCTTGTGTGGGTGTGTGTGTCTATGTGTGTGTTTGTGTGTGTGTGTGTGTGTGTGCGTGTGTGTGTGTGTGTGTGCATGTGGTGTGTGCGTGTGTGTGTGTGTGTGTGTGTGTGTGTGGTATGTGTGTGGTATGTGTGTGGTATGTGTGTGGTGTGTGTGTGGTGTGTGTGTGGTGTGTGTGTGGTATGTGTGTGGTGTGTGCGTGGTGTGTGTGTGGTGTGTGTGGTGGTATGTGTGTGTTTCTGTGTGTGTGTGGCTGCATGTGGTGTATGTGTTGTGTGTGTGTGTGTGTGTGTGTGTGTGTGTGTGTGTGTGTGTGTGTGTGTGTGTGTGTGTGTGTGTGTGTGTGTGTGTGTGTGTGTGTGTGCTGCATGTGTGTGTGTGTGTGTGTGTGTGTGTGTGTGTGTGTGTGTGTGTGTGTGTGTGTGTGGTTGTGTGTGTGTGTGTACGTGTGTGTGTTGTGTGATGTGTTGTGTGGTGGTGTGTGTGTGTGTGTGTGGTATGTGTGTGTGAGTGTTGTGTGTGGTTGTGTGTGTGTGTGTGTGTGTGTGTGTGTGGTGTGTGTGTGTGTGTGTGTGTGTGTGTGTGTGTGTGTGTGTGTGTGTGTGTGTGATCGCGTGTGTGTGTGTGGTATGTGTGTGTGTGGTATGTGTGTGTGTGTGTGTGTGTGTGTCTACATGCCCAGGCGTGGTGTGTCTCGGGGGTATGATGTACCACTCCTGCGTGTCCACCTGCGGGCGCTCCTGCCGGGCTCTGTCCAGCCCAGAGACGTGTAACCATGACGACTGCGCCGAGGGGTGTGGCTGCTCAGAGGGCAGCTTCTACGACGAGATGCGCCAGCGCTGTGTTCAGCAGTAAGACTCCACACCCTACTGCATGTTCACCGTCATCACAGGATACATGGGATGATGAACTCATAGAGGAATCCACACACAACACACACCACACACACACACACACACACACCACACACACACACACACACACACACACAACACACACACACACCACACACACACACACACACACACACACACATACCACACACACACACACACACGTGCACACACACACACACACGTGCACACACACACACACACACACACACACGGCACACACGCGCGCGCGCACGCACACACACACACACACACACACACACACACACACACACACACACACACACACACACACACACACACACACACACACACACACACACACACACACACACGCACACACACACACACACACACACACACACACACACACACGCACGCACGCACGCACACACACACACACACACACACACACACACACACACATATACAAACACACGCACACACACACACACACACAGACACACACACGCGCGCGCGCGCGCGCGCTCGCACACACACACACCACGACAGACACACACACACACACACACACACACACACACGCACACACACACACACACACACACACACACACACACACACACACACACACACACACACACACACACACACACACACACACACACACACACACACACAGGAATTATGAAATGACCTCATACAATTATCATAGGAATTTGTGCACAATATACGGTATATCACAATATGAAAATAACTTCCAAAACACTCAAACTATGTCCTCTGCTAAACATCCAACAACGTGATTAGATTCCGATTACAAAGCTGGGTGCCGTGATATCCCGCGGTGAGGGTTCTTCCATCTCTTAAAGTGAATCATTGTGTCCCCATAAACATCCTCCCCATCCTGCCGCCCCACCCCGTGGTTCCCAGCCTCCCCCCCTCCGCGGCTGAGAGCGACCCACTGACGTGTTTCTCCTCAGGTCCCGCTGCCACTGCTTCTCCATGGGCGGGGTGTCCCTGCCTGGGGAGGTCAGCTTCAGCGCGTCCGGCCCCTGGTGAGTCACGGTGCGCCGGGCCCCTCAGCCGGGCCCCTCGCTCAGCACCCCCTCCAGCATGTTATCGGTTATTAAAAGGAGAACTTATCAGTAATGGAGTGACACAATAACCCGGGTCGAGGCGCTGACACCCATTTAAACTCTGATTTACTAGGACCGGAACGATGCTACTAGTTATACTCAACCCTCATCCCATGCCCTAGAGCGCCCCCTAAGGCATGGGAATAACAATGCAGCTATCCAGTGCATACATAACACCCTCCTCTCGCCCCCTAAAGCCCTGCAGCAGCAGCAGCAGCCCCTCGGGTCCTCATAACCTCAGGGTCACTTTTAATGTCAGGGTGGATTTATTTAGGCGTTCAGACATTGAAAGCGTGAGCGACATTCTTGATATTGTGAGACTCTGGTGCCAAACACGTCCTCAAGGCTCTCCACACGTCTCTCCCCTCCTCAGCCTCTGCAGGAACGGGCAGATGGAGTGTGTGCCAGAGGAAAGAGGTAACACTTTGTTCTGTTGTTTCTCTCCTTCCTGATAAGACGCTTTGACAACAAAGATCTGTTCCAGCCGCTTTCCTGCCCCTGTCAGGGCTGTGTATGGGCTGGAGTGAAGACAGATATCTGAAGACTGCCAGTTCACTCTGTGTGTGTGTGTGTGTGTGTGTGTGTGTGTGTGTGTGTGTGTGTGTGTGTGTGTGTGTGTGTGTGTGTGTGTGTGTGCGTGTGTGTGTGTGTGTGTGTGTGTGTGTGTGTGTGTGTGTGTGCGTGTGTGTGTGTGTGTGTGTGTGTGTGTGCGTGAGTGTGTGTGTGTGTGTGCATGCGTGCGGGCCTGTGTGCGTGTGTGTGTGTGTGTGTGTGCGTGTGTGTGTGTGTGTGTTCGTGCGTGCGGGCGTGTGTGCGTGTGTGCGTGTGTGTGTGTGTGTGTGTGCATGTGTGTGTGTGTGTGTTCCAGAGCCAGATCAGACGGACACGCAGGTGTGTCCTGAGGGGAAGGTGTACCACAGCTGTGGAGAGCAGAGAGGGGGCGTGTCCTGTGAGCCCACCTGCCGTAACCTGATGTTGAACCTGACCTGTCCCCCCAACGCGCCCTGCATCCCTGGCTGTGTCTGCCCTCCTGGGTTAGCGGAGGCTACACCCACCTTCACTCACATACCTTTATACCACATCCGCTTTTCAACAGA